>JARFXV010000070.1:487500-562051 GCA_031761425.1 Cosmopolites sordidus
ATAAAAATTAAGTTATAAACAAAGCATAAGAGTTAAAAATAAATAACCATCTATGATCGACAGAACAATAATTAAATAATCTTTAAATACTTACGTGATCCTGATGTTTGTGTGTTTTTATACGATATAGTAGAAAAATTATGATGACCTGTAATATTTTTTTACGCCGGAAAAATAACAAAACGGTCTCTTATTTTATCGGGGCACCGGACAGCAATTGACAGTCGCGCTATGTATTCTTCTCCCATAACCCCTTGTTTTCGCCATTTACATTTTTGTTGTAGGTTGCTTAATTTTCTAGATATTTCAGTATATCAACTAGCCCCGCTCTACCCAAACTAATAACAAAAAAATTAAAAAATATTTTTCTTGACATTTTAACTTTCGGTCGTTAATTCAAATCATTTTTAACCACTGATTAAGTGAAATAAACTAATTAAAGAACAACTTCCTTTTCAGCATATTATGGGTATGTATTCTTGGACTAGTACTTCATGGACTTGGTATGGCAGCTCAGCTTGTAGCATCGTTTGGAGACGCTCTAAGAACGGCAGTGTAAGTAAACTTCAATAAAACTATCTCTTATAATAAGAGTGTCAGAATTTTGAAATTAATAACAATGATAACTACAAGTGATAATCCGGTAAAAGGACAAATAATGTCATAAATAGAAAATAATCTCGTTCAACTGTCCCCCTCGGCTTCGTCTAGTAAACTGCACTCTTTCTAGACTTTCTGAGGATGAAGAGGCAACTCTTGAATCACTTGAGGATTTTCAAAATGGAGATCGCTTTTTTTCCAATTTCTACGCGTTTTTCAATCATGTATTCTTACATGCAGAACTGACATAATGTATTGAATGCAGTAGTCGTTGGGCGACATTTACGTTTCAAACAGCGTTGCCACGTTACGTTTTAAAGTTCTGATACTATCATTGGAAAAATCTTTATATAGACTCTATATGGCTATTAATTAATTTCAGAGCTCATGGACTTCCGAATAACGTCGAAACATTCGGTCTCATATCGGGATTGTGGACGAGCACGTTTGCCCTGGGTGCCTTTATGGGGCCATCCATCAGTGGCATCCTATACGATAGCATAGGTTTTGAAAATTCTTCTATGTTCATCGTGGTCATACATCTACTAGTTGGGCTTATAACATCCATCTTCATTTGCGTCTCGAAGAAACCGACACCATACGTTGAAATTAAGGAAGAAAAATCATCTGACGTTGATATCAATCACTCTAATACAAATTTGGTTGAAAGTATGAGGAGGTAAGAAAGACATATTAACAGTTACATTAAAAAGTTTTCATCTTTTTAAAGCACGAATGATATTCAAGGAATTTTAATACGAAGTGTGCAAATAAAGTAATAAGACTGATTTTTATCATTTTTTTATTCATTGAAATGTCAACTCTACATTGTCTCCTTCAAAGCAGTTGCGTTGGAAAACCAAAACGGCGCTGCGGACGCTTTGGTCACCATTTATAGCAGTCTCAAATACTGGAATTGCCTTCAGCTGGTCAGTTACGGCCTTTTCAATATTCCAAAATGTTCCTTTGTGGCGAATTTTCAATCTCGGAAAAGAGAAAAAGTCACAAGGATTCAAATCTGGTGAATAAGGAGGCTGCGGAGCCACAGAGATTTTTTTACTTTCCAAAAACTCGTTAATTGAAATCGATGTGTGGCAAGGCGAATTGTCCTGATACAGCAGCCAAGTGTTCTTGATGTTCAGTCTCTTACGAATGACTTTTGCAAGAACTTCTCGGTGAAAATGCTGGTTTACCGTTTGGCCTTAAGGCACAACTTTTTTATGGTCGATCCTATGGCTATCAAAATAGCAAATCAGCATGATTTTGGCCTTTGATTTGCTTTTCAATATGATCTGATGAAAAAGTCTTTATGAACGATTTATCTTGAAAGGCTCTCTGATGCGAGGTCATCTTCAGGCGAGTCTCGCCCTTTTGAATATTTCTTAAACCACCTCGCCTTTTTGGTCCTTACGGATTCCATAGATCTGTTGAAGTTTCACACAAATGCCCGTCATACTGTGCTCAAATTTGAAACAAAACTGGATAGCGCGCTGTTTCGCGAAAAGAATTGCTACCGACTATCAAGTAACTCTAGGGAGTTTAAACTGAATACTCATCAGATGTTGTCCTACTTCCCTTCCAAGGGAGAACAGTGTTGCCAGATCGAACGCTTCACAACCACTCTCATTGCTTTATTTACACACCTCGTATATTAGTTGCTAAGGCATCGTTTCTCAATATGGTGATGGCATTTAGGAATATTGGGGAGCGCGTGTGTTCAGAAAATAAGACCCGTATAAGAAACATACTTATATGAAAGTATTTTTAATTTAAAAACAAGTGTTAGAGAATTAAATTTTACCAGGTTTTAACAGGTAATAATAAAATAACCTTAAATAAAGTAATAGCCAAAGTAGTTTGAAATAATAATTGAATGCGATGGTTGATTTTGTTTTTCACTTATTTTTTTTTCTATATGTGGATCATCATTGCAAACAAACATAACTAAATTATTTCCAAGTAATAATAGATGATTTATATATTTAGTTTTTGAAGCCATCATAGTCGAGAAACTATGAAAAGCTTTTTTCGCATAAGTAAGAAGTAGAAAACGGGGATCAATGTTTTCAAAGCTTCCTTTACAGGCTTCCGTATACACATCGTCGTGCAAGCCAAAACTTATCTAAATCTTGAGTTAAAGTTCTAGTTGTAGAGTGTTGTCGGTCGATATTTAAACAAGTTGGTTGTGAATATCAACAGGTAATTCAGCAGCTGCAACAACAGGATTTCACCAAACGGATTGAGAACACATCTTTTCGACAAATCATCGTTACTATCTGGAAAATATTCCGGTAACTGAATTTTCAATTCGCGCAAATGTGTTTTCATGCTCTCCAACATGCAATCAATAACAAAATTTTCTAAATCCATATTTTTGGAAAGGGATTGATTTGCAAAATAGCATATTTTCTTTGATTATCCCCTTGCATTCGTATCGGACAAAACACAAAAATTGCTCCAAGCTGGACACGTCTGTTGACTCATCGAACTGAGTGAACATCATTGGTCATTTCATTAATACGCCTCGATATTGTATTATTTGAAAGTGGTATAGCTTTCAACTTTTTTGCTTCTTACAGACTTATTATCACATTGGCCATATCAATAGCAGCGGATAAAATGAGCTTTTCCGCAATCGTGTGGAGCTTAAGACCCCCTGGTCACTTTTAATGCTACTAAATAGAGATAAATTTCAAGACGAGTAATTTACCATCAGATGCTAGTCAGATAGCGCACTAATTTTGAAGGCTTCATGCTTTTCGCGGGCCGAACTTGATAACAAACAGCATATTGCAGCTTGTCATCCAAGGCAATGAATCTATATTTTAAATATTTTTCATTGTACAATCTGGTCTTTGTCTTTACTATTTCACCAGATATAGACAGTGCATTTCGTTTTGTCACAAATATGTCCATTTTATTTAACTTTATTAATTTATTTTACTGCCACACTGTTACTAATTTATTAAAAAAAAAATTAAATAATGAACCTTTTAAAAAATGAACTATCACAAAGTAACAGACAAATCAATCAATTAATTTATTTAACACTGAGTGAGAGAAGAAATCATAGTATTTAACACTGAGTGAGAGAAGAAATCGTAGTACTTGTTTTCATAAAAGGGTACTTAACAATAAAACTCTTCGTCCTTTGTTTTCATTACCAAAGCACATCGCCTGTACGAATTTGCTAAGCGGGTTTGAATCGAATGATTCGTCTCTCATGCACCCGTGAGTGGCGCGAGGTGCACAAGCGGATCATTTTACATGCTTGTGCAAGTATGGGCAGAGGTTCCAACTGGTAAAAGTAACAAGAACAAGGGGTTTCACAAGTGTGACGGCCCATTCACACTTACATCCGTCATTGACGATTCGTCATTTAAAACAAAGACAAATATATGATTCGGTTTTTCATGATTCATAAGCGTGTGAACACGCTCCTAGGAGTTTATAAGCCATTTAAAAATAAAAACGATTCTTCATAAATCACGATACTGAAAAAAAGACGAATCGTCGCCGTGTTAACTGGCCGTTAACTGGCCAGGTAAAACTTTGATAAACGTCAAATTAACATATTGTAGTGAGAGGGTCGCAACGTTATTTACTTAACATTTTGGCTATTTAGTGGGTCGCGACACTAAAGAGGTTCAGAAATGATGTATTAAGATTGCATTATCAGCAAGAGATTACTGAATTTATATAAGACTCCACTAATACTGCTAATACTACTAAAATCAAATCAATCATCTCATCGAGGTGGATCACCTGACTAATTAAGTAATTCATGCTCATGTTTCTATGCTACTCAGTACAAATTTCAATTTTTTTGTTTTTAAAATGTATCAATTTTAACTCCCATTCGATAATCGAAGCGAATTTTCCATTAAAATAAATTTTTAACTTTACAAAATTAAATTAAGGAGCGATCAAGGCATAAAGGTCGTTTTATGGGTCGCGAATTAACTAATTTGAATTTAGAATAGTTACAAATTGATTCTAATACTAATAAGAGAACCATTTGAAGTGAAGCACATGCATTATTAAACAAAACCAAAGTACGAAACGCAAATTCTAAAGCTAATTAAAAAGCAGTACATTCTAAATTCTCATGACGCGGATTTTTAGTTTCCTTGAAACAACTAGCAGGTAGGCGATATTTAAAACAAGTAAGATGATAAGTTGTACGTGGAATATAACTAGACATCTTTGAAAGCACGATGTATCAACTAGCCTCCATTACATATTTTTTAAAAAGAAATAAGTCGAAACGCAGCGTCTAGATTGGATGGGAAGGCTAAAGTGTAAATTTCGAGAAGAAATCGCCTCTCAGTGACGCCGTTAACTAGGCTGGGTAAAACCGGATTCCTGCTGATAAAAGATTTCCTACGTTGGTCACTCTGTATGAATATCCAGAGACTAAAAGGATCAACTTAAATTTAAAACCGTCTAAAATACTTTTCTAACAATTTAATTAAAACGACAAAAATTTTCTTTTCTGACAAAAATTAATTATTATCGATAAAACCCAAACTAAATTAAAATTATATGCATTACAACAGCGACTTCTAAATTGGGGGCCGCGCATTCATGAGGAGGCGCAAACTGGTGCAAAAGAAGCCGTGAAAAGTTTAACAGAAATGTAAATTTCATAATATATAAATAAATAATGACGTATATGGCATTTTGGAGGATAAACATACACCACCAAAAGTCAGCTCGTTATTAATTGTCGTTGTGCAGAGAAGATAGTTTTTCATAGATTTGAATATGTTGAATTATGTATAAGAAAAATACGTTTTGCGAGGAAAGTTTAATTATTTTCTTTCATTAGGAGAAAACGCCTGCTGAAAGTTATCGATTGTTGATTGAAGCTTATAGTGAACATGCTCTAACCCAAAAAACTTGTAAACAATGGTTTAAACGCTTTAAAAGTGTTGATTTTGATATAAAAGACAAGGAGCGTCCAGGACAGCCGAAAAGTAGATAAAGATTTGCAAGCATTATTGGATAAATCAACTAATAGCATTGAATGTTGCCCAATCCACCATTTTTCATTTTCCGAATGTCTACACGCATTGGGAAAGATCTAGAAGGAAGAGGAAAATGGGTTTCATATGAATGGAAGGAAAGAGACATTGAACAGCGTAAAAACACTTGTGAAATTTTGCTTGCCAGATCGGCTTCAGCGGTCGGTAATATTAGAATTACTAGGTTCTCGGGTAGAACCGTGTTTTATATTTGTAAAATCTCGACGTTTCGGCTTCCACTTTGAAGCCATTTTCAAAAGAATCTAGTTGATTTACTGCGAGGCCTCAATCAGCCTACTCCCCAGAGTCGACAACTACTAGAAAAATAAATTTTTCTACTTGTGAACTCTGGGAAGTAGAAAAAAACAACTAGAAAAGAAACTTTTCAAAATAATAGAAAAATAAATTTTTCTAGTTGTGAACTCTGGGGAGTAGGTAGAATGAGGCCTCGGAGTAAATCAACTAGATTCTTTTGAAAGCCGAACGTCGAGATTTTACAAATCTAAAACGCGGTTCTACCAGAGAACCTAGTAATTCTTATATAAATATATAGTGATATACATAGTGATATGAGAAAAATAAGACTTAAGTATTACGGACACATAAAACGGATGAATCCGAGTAGGCTAACTGGACAAATAGTCGAATTTTATGAAAATAGGAGTAGAGCTAAAGTAGAAATAATTAAATGGATTGCTGTAATTAAAGCGGACCTAAGATCAGCAAATATTACATTAAGTGAAATTAAGGATAGAGGCTGTTTCAGACACAAGGTTAACGTTTGGGAGGTTGGCCGGAGAGAAAAATGTAAGAAGACCGGAACAGCTTGGTCTGACGAAAGGAAAAAAGCTCATAGTGAAAGAATTAAAGCAGCATGAGCGCAAAGGAAGGCTGTACTTCGCTGTACTGTAAGGCTGTGCTGTACGGCCTCTGGCTGTACTTTGCGTGGTCCACCAGGGCCCATACGTGAATAATGGTATTAAATCAAAAAAAAAAGAAAAAAAAAAAATATATATATATATATATATGCAGCTCCTGTGACAAAAAATATGAGCGAGTAAATTAACATTTTTACTAAGATTACGAAAAATATAAACTACTTTTCTTTTAAAGTTAAAGTTAAGGGTCCAGTTAGGTCCTATAAAACGTTCTACCTCACTTCGATACTATTGTGAAGTACACTGGTTATCTCGTGCAGAAATAATTCAAAGAGTAAATTTAACTGAGGTAGCCGATACTTGATGAAAATTCATTTTAAATAAATAAGCAAATATTTATATGTATAAATTTCCGCTATATTTAAAATAGTATGTATACAAATTGTTTCCACACACAGTGCCTTTTTCAAATACAAACTAGACTAAACTAACAGTGCGAAAAGGTTAAGGTAAGGTAAGGTAAGGTAAGATAAGGTAAGGTAAGGTAAGGTAAGGTAAGGTAAGGTAAGGTAAGGTAAGGAAAGGGTAAGGTAAGGTAAGGTAAGGTAAGGTATGGAAAGTAAGGTAAGGTAAGGTATGGAAAGTAAGGTAAGGTAAGGTAAGGTAAGGTATGATATGGTAAGGTAAGATAAAGTAAGGTAAGGTAAGGTACGATAAGGTAAGTTAAGGTAAGATAAGGTTAAGAGGTTGTAATTACTTTTCTCACTGTTAGTTTAGCATAGTTTCTATTTGAAAAAGGCATTGCGTATCGAAACAAATGTTATACATACAATTTTAAATATGGTGGAAATTTTTAGATATTAATCTTTGCCTATTTAATTCATAGAGCGTTGAACTCAAAGAATAGATTGCAATTTTGCTTGATGAAAATCATAATAAAGAGGCAAATTTCTGCTACAAGCACCACATTTTCCATATATGGCACCGTGTAACTTTTTTTGTTCCCTCAATTGAAGAAACCACGGCGTGGGCTTCGTTTTGAGTCCGTTGAAACCGTTCAAGAGAGTTCGATGCTGAGAATTACAAGGAGTCGAGTTTAAAAATTGTTTCTAAGACTTGAAAAAACTTTGATATAGGGGTATTACAGTGAGAGGGAATGATTTTGAAAGAAACCAAATAAATTTCGAAATACTTTTCGTTTATCAATTCTTCTATTGGAACCTTCGGTGTGAAACACTAAACTCGAAGAGATGTACCACTAAACACGAAATGAAATTAAATTTGTTTTAGTTTTTTCATAAATAAATGTCAAAGTAGTTAAACGTGGCCTAGAATTTACACAAAGACTTAATTGACTATTCTTTTAATCGGAAAAGAAAATTGTAGAACTGTTTTCTCTTCTGAAGTCCAAATATTTTAAAATTACCATAGTTTTAATGGTAAAATTTTTTCATGTAACAGCAGCAATTGATCTTCTCTATTGGAACCTTTGGTGTGAAACACTAAACTCAAAGAGATTGATCACTAAACATGTTTCGCTATACATGTTAGCATCATCAGGAGCTGATTTACAAATTAAATCATCTAAATTCTAGATTAAAGATTAAATCAACTAAATTGTAGATTAAATCATCTCCTGATGATGCTAACACGGTTAACGAAACGTGCGTCGAGAAGTTTAAAAAAAGTGATTTGGTGTTTAGTGATCAATCTCTTCGAGTTTAGTTTTTGTTTAATTTAAAGTCACCTTACTTTTTGATCATAGTACAGTGCCACCATCAATAATCATTCTTAAGAATTTTCTGTGCATTAATAGTTCGTTAATGACCTGTTTCCAGCATAAGATCGGTTGGAAATGGAATATCGATCGAGAAAAGCAGACCACCGGCGATGAATAGTCTGATAGCCTGCAACAGTTATAAAAGTCAAGCGTGGAGTGAAAAGGACTCGCCCAGCCTCTTAATGGGGCCCTACAGCCACAGTTACGGAGCCATCAAAAGTCGGAGCGTACCCACGACGTATCTACAGGGTGTTGCATAGCATGGATCACACTCACTAGAAGATGCGCAGAGTGCATCTTTAACAAGCCATCGATCAGTTTATTTATTATATGTAATTTGTCAGAAATAACTTGGGTATGTACATAAGGTGCTTGAGAAAGTAAAAAGACTTATAGCTGTAATAATCCTAAGTTGTAAGTAAGACAAAGTATGTACTGAAAAACTTTTTAAAATTACATGTTTCCCAATATAAACTGTATTTAATTTTAATAAAGAAACCTACTTATTTACTTAATCATATGCCTTTATACCGTTAGGTGTCAGGCATGTGGAATTGGGGTTGTCATCTGTACAATCTCTCCACATTTCTTCCGATCTTGTGTCAGTTTCTTAATTTCTACCCATGTTATCCACCTTTTTTCTAGCCTCCTCTCTAATTCCATCGTTCCATGCTCTTCTTGGTCTTCCTCTACAGTTCTTCTCTTGCACTTGCGCTTCGTACAATCCGTGAGCTTGTTTTCCAGCATGCGGTAAATAAGTCCGAACCACCTTATCGTGCTATTTTATTATTTATTATTTGATTTCTGTTTCTGTCTGTTTTTGTTTTGTTCTCTATTTTCCTCAGGATCCTCATTCTCATTGCATTTATACGTCTCTTATGTTTTTCTGTTAGAGTCCATGTCTCGCTACTGTACATTATTGTTAGTTGGATTGTCTTTTTAGTTACTGTTGTTTTTATCTCCTTCGGTATTTCTTTCATTCCAAGTAAATTTTTCGTCATCATATTAAACATTTTTCCGGTTTTTTTCCAGTCTATCGTTTATTTCTCCTTCCATTCGTCCTTAGCTATCGATTGTCGATCCCAGAGATTTTTGACTTTTCACTTATTCTATTAGATTTCCATTTAATTGTTTGTTATATTCCTTGTCTTCTTTGGGTATAATTATAATATGTTGAAGGTTCTTTTCTGTTTCTGCTACCATGACCATATCATCTGCAAACATCAATTCGGTCAATTCAATCTGTTCCAATTTCCAATGGGCCCATTTCAATATTTTCATCCTTTTATTTGCTTTTTTAACGCTTCGTTTACTGCAATGGAAAATAACAATGGACTCAGTACACGTCCTTGTTTTACTCTGATAGTTGATTATATAACAATATTGTATATCTTCAAGATGTTTTGTTGTCCCTGTACATAACCTTTCTTACTTCTACTGTCCTATCTACTTCTCGTTTCTCTAGCGTTTTCCATATGCCCTCTCTTTTAATTTGATCAAAAGTTTTTTCTAGGTCTTTGAAAAAGATATGTATATATCTGTTCTTCCTTATCAGTTTTTCGTTTGTTTGTCTTATTATGAAGAGTAGATCTTGCATGTGCCTTCCCCTCCTAATTTCACATTGTGTTTCCTTACCATTTCTAACCGGGTTAACCACCCGTTTCTACAACCTCAATAATCTAGTTATAGAGAAGGAGTCTTCCATTATCTTTTCCCACTCATCTCTATCTCTCACTCTTCATTTCTATTCCGCTTTTCCCATCTCTTGCAGGTCCTTCGTCACTCCCTTCTCCCATCTCTTCTGTGGTCTTCGCCCCCAGTCTTGATCCCTCTAAACTCTTTCCCAGTCTTTCCTGATCGGTCTTTCGCTGTTCATCTCTCGATATGTCCCCACCAAATAAGTGGTTTGTCCTGATTTCGTTGAATAAATATGAACTATAAAAAATGGTTTGCTGGTTCTTCATTCGTTCTAATTCTCCAACCTTCTTTCCTTTGAATGAGACCATATACTTTCTTCAACATTTTTCTTTCCCAAGTACTCAAGAATAGTTCGTCTTTCTTTGTCATGTTTTCTCTCCATCTTCTTCTGTTCTTGTCTTTCATATTCATCATACTGTACCCTTTTTTGTGTCTTAGCTGCTTTAATAAAGAAACGCATTGATCAAATAACTAAAAAGAACGATTCTTGATTCATTTTTTTTTCGGCTTGGCAGAAATTAATTCAATATGGGAGAAATGAAGTGAATGGTGACTGTGACGGTATTTGATATATTTTTAATTAAGTTTTTTTTTCCTTTTTTGGCCGATAAATCCTTGATCTAATTGAATTGAATGCCTTGGATCATTATCCTAATATTTAAAATATTTATTTTCTTTGTGTTTAAATAACATTAAAAATACAGGGCTTGTTCGAAAAGTTCTCCGTTTGATACAGATGATGACCAAATATCTATGATGTCTGAATGATTGTGGCGTGTTCATTTTTTTCTTTATTTGGGTTTTTCGCCACGACCTAAAACTCAAAAAATATCAAAAATATCTATTCTTATGTAAATAAAGAATCACTGGGTAAAAACAAAAAACCAAACGGAGACAAATTTCTCAGTGATTCCTTTTTGTAATAAATTTGCTTAACAAACAAAATTTTAAAAATATGACATTCACCACAGGATGGCGTAAGCTGTATTGTAGTACAATCTACACCCGACATGGCCGATATACACAGTGTGTAGGAAAAATAAAGGAACGTTTTAAATTAAAAAAAAAAGTAGTTATTTTGCCATTTTTTTTACTTTTATTCAAAATGCATCCCTTTCGCATCAATACACCGCTGGACACGTTCAGCCAAGATTTTATATGTCGTTTTTCGGACTCGCCTAAATGACCCGAGTCACGTCTTTTTGAACTTGTGTAACACTGTCATAAAACTTTCGTTTCATAGCCAATTTGAGTTTCAAGAACAGGAAATAGTCACACGGAGATACATCAGGCGAATACGGAGGATGTTGAAGCACACAGACTTGTTTTTTCGCCAAAAATTCACCAACAGCGATCCTCATTTATGGCGTGAGGTTCATAGCTAGCACGACCGTTTATTTAAATAATTTGTTAAAATTCCGTAAATCATGCCTTTAATCCTATTTAGTTCCTCCGCAATCTATCTCACAATCGAATTAATTCGTATCGTAGGCGATCATTTCACGCACTTTCTCCACCAACTCATCAAGTGATACTAGTAATTTCCTTAAAATTAAAAATGTCTCTTATTTTTCTGACATACTGTGTATATAGTCGTACTTTTAGTTTTAGGGACGACTGTAGAAAGAGGCAATTTTTGTGTTTAGCACAGATGAATTTTCCGTTTTTTAAGCGTTCTTAATATAATCCAGGAGCCCATTATGCAACTGTTCATGCGTACATTTAGTTATTTGTTTGTGACAATCTAGTTCAAGCAAGTTTTGATATTTTCCGAGAAGGGTTAGATTCCACTTTAACGAAATCTGCCCCTTTGGCCTACAGTAAAAAAAGTGAGCTGCTGACGAATCTAAACATAATCGTACATCAATTGATGACGATTAATGCTGGAGTCGCCCAAGAACAGCCACAAATCCTCACGATAATCCTGAATGCCATATTAAATGATCGCAGACTGAAGATACGCAAGCTTGCTAACACTGTAAACATCTAAATGGACGATGTCCACTACATTTTTCACTCTGTTTTCGACTGAAAAAAGCTTTCCAACCGGTAGTTGCTGCGTTTGTTCACAGTTAACCAAAGACGCATTCGAATGGACCCTTCTCTCTCACCTAAACAGAATTCTAGTGCTTTTCTTCGACGTTTTATAAAAACAGATGAAATATGGATTTACATGCCAGTATCAAACAGTGGATGGGGTAGGTTAAAGTGCATTAAAGAAAGGGAATACGGTTCCATCTACAGGAAAAGCAAAATCTACGATTTTCTAAGATTGTCGAGGTATAGTGTACACAGACTATTGGCCAACGGCAGCACCATCTCCGAGAAGTATTACAATTCACTATTGGACCAATTAAAGTGTGTTATTCTGGCTAAAGATCCACACCTGACCAAAAAAAGTACTTTTTCACGACGACAATTAGTCGATAATCGATATGTGTGTGTAATCCGACATACGTTTCGGACTATTGCTACCATCCTTACCGGACTTGGCTCCCAGTGATTACTTCCCCTTCCCAAACTTCAAATGTTGTGGTCTAAGTTGATAGAGCCACCAATTTGGCAAAGCTGGACAATGAAAAATAAATAATTACTCAAAATGTTTTGTTTTCCTTGTGTTTGACATTAATATTTATGTTATGTTATGTAATGTAATAATAATGTAATATTTTTGTTATATTATTATAATTTTTTTATTTATTGGGATTTTCGGTCAGTGTAAATAAGTTTTAATTTTTTACAACAACGAACCATCATCAGAATACTTCTAAAATAAAAATTACTTTTATATAAAAAAAAATACAAACTTACATTTAAAAACTTACCAATATCAATTAATCAATTAATTTTTTGAATTTTTTAAGTAATATGTGTCATATTTGACTTCTGACATATTTAACAATTCATTCACCTTTAAATTTTTGTTTTTTATTATAACCTAATTGTTTTGAATTTTTTATGTGGAATGATATTAGAAAATTAAAAAATTATGAAAATGTATTATTTAATAATGTTATTGTATATACAACTTAAATTATCTGTATCATTTCTGAAATTAATAGTATTATTTGTTTTTCGTCGGCCTACAAATCTCCTTTCAAAAAACCGAATTCTTCTGCTCAAAATTAGATGTCCAAAATTTGAACACCAAATACGGCAAAATAAATAGGGTCACTCACTTCAAATACCTCGGCGAGATCCTCGAACCCACAGGAGGAGAGAAGATAGCACAGAAGACTCGATTACTGAAGATGAAGAGGGCATACGGCAAGACACACAATATCTACAATAAGAACTGCCTATCCACAAACGCAAAAATAAGACACTACAACACAGTAATCAAACCAGAAGTACTATACGCAAGCGAGATACTTACACTTCATATAAAAAGCGGCATAGAAAACATATTAAAAGAAGAACGCAAAATTATGAGGAAAATTCTCGGCCCAAAACTGACAGAGGAAGGATACAGACTACATTCTCGAAAGACCACAGAGACAATGTCCAACGTAGCGGCGGACATAAGAAAAACAAGGTTGAAATTCTGTGATATGTCCACAGAATTTCCACCCACCGACAGACTCCCACCGACAAGACTCACGAACAGAATTCATACATTCATACAAGGAGTCAAGTCAACAGTACAATGGATCATACAAGTCAGAGCTGATCTGGGAAAGATACAAATGGGTCCGACATAGATTGAGGATAGAAGAACGTACACAAACAAAATACATATGTGGAACGTTGCATCAGAGAGCGAAGTTTCGAGGAGATCGGGAATAAAGTGGACGGAGGAGAGAAAGAGAATCCACGGAGAAAGGATGAGAGTGGTGTGGAGGATCAGAATGAACACTTTAAAATGAGTCAGAATGCTTTGCGTGCTCCAACCGGGTCTATACGCACCTAATAATAATATATATTTGCTATTTTGCTAATCAATCCCTGGTCGTACAACTGGCGAAAGACTCTTTAAAGTTTTTATTGATGCTACAAAAACGAAAACTTGGACTTTAATAAATGCGTTGCGGTATGTACTGATGGCGCGAAAACGATAAGGGGGAAAAACAGTGGCTTGTTAATAAAATTAAAAGCCATTATGTAGAGACGTAATGGCTTTTGTAGAGACAAATAGAATTTTTAACTCAAGATTTAGATAAGTTTTGGCCTGTACAACGATGTGAATATGGAAGTCTAGTAACGGAAGCTTTGAAAACATTAATCCCCTTCGCTAGGTCTTCCTTATTGGAAAAAAAGTCCCGTCTATGGTAACTTTAAAAACTAAATATAGAAATCGTCTATTATCACTGGAAAATAATTTGCTTATATGTGTTTGCAATGATGATTTACGTATAGAAAAACTTTTAAGTGAAAATCAATCGTCGCGTTAAATTATTATTTCAAACAACTTTGGCTAATACTTTATTTAAGTTTATTTTATTATGTTGTTATTATCTGGTAATGTTTAATTTTCTAACACTTTGCTTTTAAATTAAAACTCTAATAAAAGTAAATTAAATGTAATTAAATGTAAAATTCATTCAAATTCAAATAAATCAAGCCAAGAAATTTTCGAGCGACCTCTGTATATAGAAAACAAAGTATCTTAAAAATAATAGTCATAAACTAAAGATGAAAAAGACACAATTTATTGTGTTATTACATCCTATGCCTTTATCACTACATTATCGTTGCACTCATTCAGGTAACATAACAACTAAATTATTCTAACAACAAACCGAACAATTCCAAGATAATAAAGGCTTGTCTAACTCATTTACCGTTTTCTTTAGTTGTAGAAAAAAAAAACGTTAGTAGCAGAAAAATGATACTTTGTGATATTTATCATATTTTACAGTAATAGAACAGCTTTGACTTTTGCCCTTTATATTTCCTCTCATCTTATTAGGAGTAATATAAAAGATTGCCGAGGCAAAACACTGTCACGTTTTCGATAAATGCGTCTAACGTGTCCCATCTTCGGTTTCGTTCGTCACTCCTCTCAATTTTCACTTTAATGTATTCACACTTATGAAAACGCAAATTAAAATGGTAGGAATAGTTACGTCCGATTATTTACCAAATAGAAATGAGAGAAACTTTTAACAGGCAAATATTACTTTCACAATTGATGTATTATTAATCTTTTATCGTCTCTATGTAAAATGTACATTAATATAACACAGTATGTCTAAAAAAAGATCCCAGACTAAGGCAAAAAATCAAAGATTACCGATTTATATAGGGTGATTTTTTAGTGCGTCTGAGATTTAAATTTAAATAAATCAAAAACCAAATTAGATCTCTTGAAACTATAGCTCGTACAAAATAAAATCAGTTTTACATCATTAAGCTCGTGATCAACATTTTGACTGTCCTATTGCTAGACTGTGATTCTCATAATTGAGCGAATGATTTTTACAATTTAAACTTCAATAACAATTAAAAAAATCAACTCTAAATTAAATGCAAATTACGAACTAAAAAAAATATAATAAATGTCGAAAGTAATGCAAGTATTGTCGATTTAGTACCTCTAGACAGATTCAGTGTATGTAAAATGTTTCGTTCAAAAACCATCGACGTTTTTTAATATTTGAATGGTTATTAAAATAAAAAAATTATGTAATTATCAATGACATTTACTGATATATAATATGCAAGAATAAAATAGAAATAACAATGAAATATATGCATGTACTTATATTTTCATTAATATAATCACTTATTTTCAATCAGGTATATGCTCTCTGTCTTACCATTTCATTAATTCATTTTCTATAAGCTTGATTCTGTTTTTCCAAAACCAAAACTAACCTCGAAACGTGACAACAAGAAACTATATAACATGTGGAGCCGTCCTGTTGGAACCACATCTACTCCAGATCAATACCATTCAAATTCGGAATAAAATAATCATTGATCATCGCTATGCAACGATCCCTATTAACAAATTGATAAATTTTGTATCTTCATCAACACCGCCAGCAACAGCGATGATATTTTCTTCAGAACGCACAGTTTTTCGTTTTGTTTCTGTTTGAATATAGAGGAGTGTGAAATGCGTTCAGAATTTATCGATAATTCGGCGAATACATTGCTTGGTTGGGCGATTATGTGCACCATAAAATTCTTGAAGTGCTTTATAAGTTTAGCGCACAGATCACTGATGTTGATAACTAATTTCGACAATCTGCAAGCGTTGCTTTGATGTTAAACGTTCCATGATAATTGTCATAATAATTGCCATGATTTGACGGTGACTCTTATTGGAACTTCGGGCACACTAAAAAATCACCCTTTATAAAACTACTGGCTATATGAAAATAAATGATTTTTACGAATAAAGATATCATCGATATGTACGAGGCTAGAGTTAAAAATCTGATAATTTTTAAATCAAACATTGTAGTTTCATTTAATTTAATTAAACGTTGTTTGCTTTTTCCTGTTGTCATATGTCAATACGACTTGTCGAACTTTGCCAAATAGTCCTCTGTTTTGGCGAGGATCTCTTCATTTCCATGTTCATGTTTGTAAAGAGAAAGAAGTAAAAGGGGGCCAAGTCCGGATAATAGAATGGATGTGGCATCAAATTCGTAGCGTAAATTGACCAATTTTCACAAATTCTTACTACATTTGAAAAAAAAGTTTTAAGAAGAGTATATGGACCAGTTCAAGAGGAGGCAGAATAGCGTATCAAATACAACCGAGCAACATCTTATATTACAGAGACCGAGGTGAAAAACGTAAAAAAGATGGAAGACGGACAAATCCCGAAAAGACTGCCTATAGGACAAGTGATCGGAAACAGAGCTAGAGGCAGGCCAAGGACAAGATGGTAAGTTAATGTCCAGATAGAGCACGAGAACTAGTAAAAATAATATACTGGCAAACAAAAGCAAGAAACCGTTCTGGGTGGAGACGGAAATTTAAGGAGGTTATGACTGGTACCTATTCAGTCCAATAGGATTCAGTCCTATAGGATTGTAGAACTACTGGAAGAAGAATGGCGTATAAAAGTATAGATGCATTGGTATCTATACACATTTTTTTCGCCACATGGTCAACAAAATCCCTGATATCGTATTGGCCGATCGCAGAGTAAAGCTTGGATGAATTGTTCGGATGATAAACATATCGGATGAATGCGTATTAAACATCCCCTACGAACATCTGGGTATGAGAAAACTATCAACACGATGGGTGCTATATTTGCTCTTTGCGGAAGAAAAACGAACCAAAAGCGGTATTTACACATATACAATCCGAAAAAAAATCTGCAGTGATTGGAGACTGTTGATAAATCTTGGATTTATCAGTACACATCAGGAATGAAGGAACAGCTAAACAATGGGTTTTACCCGATAAGCCTGCCCCAAAGAAGATCAAGACGCTCTCATCGGCCTGAAGGTTTCTGGTCACAGTTTTCTGACATTCGCAAGGCATTACCTTCATCGACTATTTGGAAAAAGGAAAACACGATCACATGAGAGTGTTGGTCAAATCTGACGAAGCTTTGATAGAAAAATTATTCGGTGAAGAAGAAAGTGTTGTTTCACTATGACAATACAATCGTCTATTCGTCTACCGTTGCAACAGCGAAATTAGTCGATGTGTGCTAAGAATTGATGCCGTATCCACCTTATTCTCCAGACTTGGCTCCCTCCGACTTCTTTCACTTTCCAAACATGAACTGTCAGGCTCGATATAACTGAAAAAAATGAAGTAATAGTTACGGAAACAGAAGATTATTTTGCAGAGTCGTACTTTTAAGAACGCATAAAAGTTAGAAAATAGTTGGGTTAAGTATATCGAAAAATAAATCTTCTTCCGATAAAAATAAAAACAATGTTTTGTTTCAAAAGTATACGACTTTACAATGATTAGTGGATGGCGGGTCACTAAGTAATAACCGAATAAATAATTATAAGTGTCCCAATAAGTACTTCGAATTTTTAAGTACTAAAATTTATTTTTTTTTTAAATTTTAATTTCAAAAATAAAATTTTAGAAAAATAACATGCTTGTATATTTTATCAAAAAGAGACATGGCAGTTATGTTTTAAAAATAATATTCGCACAATTGGGTCTTTGAATATAAAAAAATTATCGATTTTTTTTCTTTACTTTAAAACTTTATCGTAAATAATATTGATAATCGATGCGACTATATCGTTGACCGATTGGCTGCAATAAGCTCTTAGCAACCCCTGCCGTAACGAAACCCGGCAAAGTTGCAAGAAATGTAAACAGGACCGGGCCTAATAAAATAACAGGTAAAAAGATAAAATTAATTTTATACCTGGTTTAGTAGTTTCGAAATGTTTCAGTTTAGTTCGCATTCTTTTCTTGTGAACAGTGAAGTGAAGTTCTATAATTTCAATAGTATTTTTTGTTATTTTGTTCTTGGCAAGATAATGATCATTGTGCCTGCGGTAGTCCTAATTTTACAAGAATACATTTATCGCCCGATGCTAAGTAAATTGTTAAAAATGTATATTTTTCTTTATCGTATAGGAGGCTTAATGTAAATGCAGCCGCAGCAGAAATGTCTTCATTAACAAAAACTCCGTTGTTTACAGTTAAAGATATTGTGGCAAAGCCAATTAAAGCCAAAAAGTTCGTAGTGATTCTGGTAAAGGCAAATGTATTGACGAACGCGACAAAGACTTAATTCGAAGCAAAATGTATGACATGTATGAAGAGCAAACTGTTCCTACATTACATTCATCGCAACAGCGACTAAGGAAAGATGAAACCAACATTCTTTGCAGCAGAGCTAGCCTCCGGAGAATATTATCTCAATGAATATTATCTCAAAAGATAAATATTAATGGAATCACAACGATTACGGTTTGACTACTTAAACTCTATAAAAAAAAAAGATTAGAAAATCGTCCTATTATCTACTTTGATAAAACATGGTTCGATACACATGAAACGCCAGCAAGAGAATGGATAGATACATCAAGCAAGTGCCAAGCCAAGGCCTCAGCGAACAAGGGAACAATAATTACAATTTTACATGATGGTTCCGAGAATGGATGGGTTCCAAATTGTTTACAATTGTTTACAATAAAAAATGTGATCTTCTATTTATTATTTAAGATTAAAGACATTTAATATTAAAAAGGAATATGTATATGATACCATTGCTGCCGATATGGGACATACGGTTTTACACCTTCCCCCATATTACTGTATTTTTAATCCAGTTGAGCATATGTGGCATCTGGTAAAATCCAATGTTAGAGCAGAAAACATTTCTCCGACTTTAAGTGCAAGTGCTGCAACATTCATTAGGAAGGTTGTAGATAGTATTCCCAAAGAAAGTTGATTAACCTTGTTATTAAAATAGAAGATATGTATCATTTACTAATAATATAGAACCACTTATTATTAATAGATAAATTTATTTATTTATTTATTTTTATTGTACTAATAAATTCAAAATACACAAACCAATAAGCAATGTTTTAGTTATACATAATAATAATAATATCATAATTTAGCAATATTTTATTTTTCCCAAAATTATTCAGAGCAAATAACATTTTGCCGAAGGGCAACAAAATATCTTGATAAATATTTTTAAAAAGGACAATACCTATTAGGATATCCTTTATATTATATCAAAAATTATTGTCGTTGAATGAAAACTGTGAATACACAAATCAGTTCAAAAAGACAAAAATTAATAATCAAATATTCGGTCACTGTAAAAAACACTTCATATTATTAAATCATCTAATTGATTTTTAATATATGAAGGTAGAAATTGTCAGGCAAACCTGGCATACCAGCCCTTCAAGAGTCAGTCGTCAACAACGCGAACATCTTTTTTTTTTCTTTTGGCACCATTCGACAAAACTTTCTCTGCATTTGGTACCGCATATACATTTGTCGTCCAACAGGTTAAATATTTAAATTGACGGTAGGCTTTCAAAGAATCTCAAATTTAATATTTTATAATTTAAATTTACTGTTCGTGCTTTATTAACTGCATTAACTCCATTTATTCCTGAGTAAATAAAATAAAATTAACATGGTAAAATAAAAATGCATAAATAAGTAAAATAGCAAGATAATAGATTATTTTGAAGCTTTTCCTCAGAAAAAGTCGAAGCGTATATAAAAACTTTCTCTGCATTTGGTATCGACGGTACACTTTTAATCAGGCTAAATATTTAATTGTTTAGAAAAAAATCCCGGGTTCCGTGGACATTTTCATTATTTCTTTCACGAAAAGCTTTGCTGCCGACCACTAAGTAACTCTAGGGAGTTCAAACTCGAACCGTAAACGCATCAGATGTTGGTTCCCCTCCCCTCCAAAGAGGAAGCCAACAATGTTGCCAGATCGAACGCTACACCACCATGCATCTCAGAATTATAGAGTTATAATAACTGTAGTAAACCTACTGATTATTATAATTTTTTTAATTTTATTGGATTTTATTGATTTATTTTTATCATTAGATAAAATCGTAATAGTCATTACAAAAGTTATAAAATTAATCAATTAAAATATATGTTTCACTGGATTCCATTATAAATAATCTTCAGTAGTAAAAGGAGCACAGGAAGATTTAAAAAACTATCGTCCAATAAGCCTTATATCAGTGGTGTACAAAGTTTTCACCAAGATAATATCTAAAAGTATATTAAGAAAACTCAATGACGCACAACCATTAAAGCAAGCAGGATTCAGAAGTGGATTCAGTACAAAGAATCACATCCAGGTTCTAGGCCATAAAAAGATACAACGAATACACTATGCCACTGTGCTGGGCTTTTATCGAGTATGAAAAAGCATTTGATTCGATCTCAAAGCAGGCCATAATGGATGCATTGCTTAACCAAGGTGTTCACAAAGCTACGTCAATTGACTAGGATCGTTATATGATGAAACTACAGCAACAATCCACTTTGATAATCTTGGGGTTGGAATTAATGGAGAGCGGGGTAAACGGCAGGGTGACGCAATATCGCCTCGTCTTGTCTCAGCCTGCCTTGAAGAGGTGTTCCGTAATCTGGATTGGGAACAGGATTGAATAAAGAACAATGGTGCATACTGAATCCATCTTAGATTCGCAGATAATATTGTTTTTCTTTTACAAGACCCAGAGGAGCTGCAGAGATGCATACAACAGTTGCAAAGGGCTGGAAAACAATTTTGCTTCAAAATAGAGAAAAGGAAGAGCCAGGTATGTGCAATAAATTTGCTGACAGCAAAATAATTTGAATTTTAGGAATGGATTTAGAAACTGTGGATCACTACATATATCTTGGGCAGAGGATTTCAATGGAAGGGGATACCTATAATGATTTCAATGAAGGGAATACCTATAATATACCCTTTCGTCAACACATTTGCTTTTACCAGAATCACTACAAACTTTTTGGCTTTAATTGGCTGCGTCTTTCGTTAATGAAGACGTTTCTGCTACGGCTGCATTTACAATTTGCTTAGCATCGGACGATAAATGTTTTCTTTTAAAATTAGCACTACCCGAGGCACAATGATCATTATCTTGCCAAGAACGCCACATTTTTAGCACATTTGGAATAATAAAAATTAAATCGAAATTATAGAACTGGACTGTTTAAGAAAAGAATGCGAACTAAACTAAAATATTTCGAAATTACTAAACCAGATATAAAATTAATTTTATCTTTTTACCTGTTATTATATTAGGCCCGGCCCTGTTTACGTTTTTTTCAACTTTGCTGGGTTTCGTTACGACAGGGATTGTTAAGAGTTTATTCCAGCCATTCGGTCAACGATATATCTTGAACCGCACTATACCTTTTTAAGATATTTAGTTTTTCACTGTTTAACAAATTTATATCTGGGGTTATTCCTTGAAGTATAAATGGTTTTTTTTTGACCTCCACACATCTTTGAGCCACTAAACTCGATTCCTCTTCAATGATCTTCAATTCCTCTTCAATGGCTCTCTATTCCTCTTAATGGTCAATACAAAAACTACAAAACTAATTCATTAAAATATATTTTAACAGCAACAATAGAATCAGCATTTGAAACAAATATGTGTATGATAAAAGCAAATTTGGAAAATAATACATGATTGTTATTTAACAACTTTATTAAATCTCCAAAGAGTGAAGTATAAAACTTTATTTATAAACAAAAGAAAAAACGCTATGATTTTTTGCATTGTACGTGAAAAACTCCATTCTAATATTCAGTGGACTCATATTAAAAACCCCGGAAACTATTTCTATTAACGTTTAAATGAATTCATAAGAAAAAAAACAGAGATAAATACACAGAACGAGATGACAATCGCATACCACAGCACACCTTACGAAAGGTGTCCTTAGTTTGCAACATAACTTAAACATGTGGCAACGTCTAGACATTCTTCGGGAACAAGAGTTTAGCCACACCCAAAAAATTATTTGAGACAGAAAGGGTATATATGACCGCAATTTGCGTCAATATCTATTTTATTTACTAATATTTCTTTATTGTTTACTGTAAAAAGCAGAACTTGTAATTAACACTCACAAGGATTCGCATGTAACAAGTTTTAAATACTTCGGTATGACCTGCATTAAAAATTTCGCAAAATACTGTAATTACCGATATTGCATTGTAATAGATATTGATATACAGTAAACGTTTTTTTAGGTGTGCTGAAGATTGCAAAACAATATGTGTTTGTGTAGAGAGTTTCTAAATAAATGATTTTCAAATAACCTTGTCGATAACGAACAAATACAATCAATGATTCCTAATGTATACTGGCGAACAAAAAAATGCTACACCCACTACACATATTTGAATCAAACTGGTGATATACATATCATAGTATAGTATACAATAGACAAACAAATATTTGCACAGCCTGATTTTTGGGGATGTAGCAGAAATTATGGTGAAATTAACCAATCGCGCAATTGGGGGGGCAGGAGGATGAGACGGGAGGTAAACGTTTCATTGGAAGGGTTTCGGATGGTCAATTTGAAAATAAGAGGTTTCCATGTATTTTGGAGCTCTAAGACTGTCGTCCCTCTTGTTTAGGCAGTTTGAGCGTGTTCGATCTCACTTGTGCTCTAATTTCCAAATACATGAAAACCTCTTATTTCTAAATTATTCATCCGAAACCCTTCCAATCAAATGTCCACCTAACGCCTCACCCCCACCCCTCACACGAACGCTCCACTCAGATCCTTACCTATTAACATAGAGGTCGCACCGACCACGTTTCTTTCTAGCTGTGAACCTTGGGGAGTAGGCAAATTGAGGCATCGGGGCAAATCAACTAGATTCTCTTGATAATGGCTTCAAAGTAGAAGCCGAAACGTCGAGATTTTACAAACCTAAAACACGGTTCTACCCGAGAACCTAGTAATTTTAATATTACCTACCACGGAAGCCTTTTTACCTTTTGTTACATGCCTGAAAATAGAAAAAGCTTCTTTTTCGTGATTTCTTCGAGTCAGTTCCTTCCACGAATGATAAGCCGGCAGTAGTGGCGAAGTATATGGTTAAAAAAGCCGATATTAATGGAAATTAATTTTAAATAAACAATGCCTAGCTCGAATTTCAATTCGAATTACAACTCTCGTCATACAATTCTAATACAAATAAGTTTTAAATATAGTGGAAATTTTGGTATAAATCTTATCCGGTTTGAAAAAATTATTTTTTATCATGTTGTAGGGTATTTTTGATATGTTTTGGGTTTTTGATATTCTACTAAGTTCATCAGTACTTTTGTGGTTCTGTTAAAAGAACTAGCAGATGTGGCCGTTAATAATTCTTAATATTTAAAAAACAAATTTAATTTGGGAGAACGATAAAAAATATGCGCCATTGCTAGCTACACATTTTTCCCATCTCTCTGGCAATTTGCCGATGCCCTCCCCGAAAAACTGTATATTTTTTGAGGTGGTTCGGTCATCAAGTCATTTTTCGCCATCTCCGTAATTGTTGAAGTATTTCATTGGTTCAGAGACCAACATTTAACCTCTCTGAGTTTGCATATTGTCTTTTTCCACCAATGCTTGCAATTCGGCATGTTCAATTTTTTCAGTTGAACCGGGCGTTCTTTCTCTTTCAAGTCGAAATCACGACTTTTGAATCGTCTAAACCAACGCCCACAAACGCGTTGCGTTGTCACATTGTCACCGTAAGTTAAACATCAATAACGTTTTGAAAGGTAATGTCGTAACAACAAAATGACATTAGAGATTGGACTGTGAACCGACCCTTGTGATCTGACCTGGTGAAATGCCACGAGTTCGTGCACTGCGTCATTTCCTGTCATTATTCGAATTTGAAAAGGGACGAGCTATCAGAATGAACGAAACAGGAGTAACTTTTCGTGAAACAGCAAGACGATTGGATAGGGCCGCTTCTACCGTTAACCGGGCACACATAAAATGGTTTGAAAATCAGAATTATATACCAATACGAGATTTTGGTCGTTGTATAAGTATTCAGGAATGTCACGAACAACATTTTGAATTTATTGCTGTACGAAATCGACAGGAAATATATTTATATATATATATATATATATATATATATATATATATATATATATATATATATATATATATATATATATATATATATATATATATATATATATATACATGAGCAATGCTAAGTTGCTTGATCGGGAGGAAATCCCACCCGTCTCTTACATTGGAGGGCACATGTTTCGTCTTCTGGTGGTTAGACTCGTGTAGTCGAGAGGGACTCCCTATTCTTGGCGAGAGAGCATATGTCGATACCCTGATGAGTCTAACCATCAACAGACGAAACATGTGCCCTCCAATGTAAAGTATGGGTAGAGCATCTTCCCGATCAAGCAACTAATCATTGCTCATTATGGCGGAGACGCAGGTTATTGTGCGTTCCACATGAGATTGTGGAACCCAACGGTCGGGGGTGTATAACTCCTGACGACTGTTGTCTCATTGAATGCAGTCCAAAGAAGTAAAAAAACTCCATGTATAAGCCATCCGACGAGAAGTCGGCGAAAATATGGGTTGTTTGATTGTGGAGAGGGACTCCTTATTCTTGGCGAGAGAGCATATGTCGCTACCCTGATGAGTCTAACCACCACCAAACGAAACATGTGCCCTCCAATGTAAGGGATGGGTAGGGCATCCTCCCGATCAAGCAACTAATCATTGCTCATTATGGCGCAGACGCAGGTTATTGTGCGTTCCACATGATATTGTAGAACCCAACGGTCGGGGGTGTATAACTCCTGACAACTGTTGTCTCATTGAACGCAGTCCAAAGAAGTAAAAAAACTCCATTTATAAGCCATCCGACGAGAAGTCGGCGAAAATATGGGTTGTTTGATTGTGGAGAGGGACTCCCTATTCTTGGCGAGAGAGCATATGTCGGTACCCTGATGAGTCTAACCACCATCAAACGAAGCATGTGCCCTCCAATGTAAGGGATGGATAGGGCTTCCTCCCGATCAAGCAACTAACCGTTGCATGTTATGGCGGAGACGCAGGTTGTTGTGCGTTCCACATGAGATTGTGGAACCCAACGGTCGGGGGTGTATAACTCCTGACTACTGTTGTCTCGTTGGACGCAGCCCAAAGAAGTCAAAAAACTTTCGGTTTTTTGATGGCAACCATTCAGCAAGCCAAATGTTCACTTCTTCGTAAGAATATAAGTGTTGTTCTAAAAGTCCATGATGGATCGATCGAAAGAAGTGGTAGTCCGAAGGGCCTAAGTCCAGTGAATAAAAAGCTTGGAGTAAGACGTCCAATTTAACGTGTTCCAAATAGTTTTTTTAACCTTTTGCAACATGATGATGAGCATTGTCGTGTGGAAAATGACTTTATCGTGTCTTTGGACGTATTCTGGTTGTTTGTCCTTCACTGCTCGGTTCATTTTTGTCAATTGTTGTCGGTATCGATCGCCAGTAATGGTTTAATCAAGTTTCAGCAATTCATAATACACAGTTCCCAGTAGACGTTCGGAAATGGTGGATTGTGAAACATTCAATTCTACTGCCAATTCTTTCGACGTATGAGTTGAGTCTTCATCCAATAACGCTTGCAAATCTACAGCTTCAAATTTTTTTGGCTGTCCTGGACGCTCCTTGTCTTTTATATCAAAATTACCACATTTAAAGCGTTTAAACCATAGAACCTAAGTTTCTTGGGTTAGCAAGTGATTCAAATAGAGATGAGTTAGCTCTCATCACTAACTCTTTGAGTTTAGTGTTTCACACCGAAGGCTCTAATAGAAAAGTTGATATTGTAGATTAAAACTGTATTAACACTAAAAAAGTATCAAAAAACAACATTACTATGGATACACATTTTACTTTTGCGCTACCCTATAGTACTTAACTTTAAATTAACTACAGCAAGTCCACCATGTTTATCAGACTACTACACATATTTATTTAAAAAAAAAACCGTATCTATTTATAATGCACGTGCCATATCACTGGTAATCTTCTACAGAGTGGTCAACAACTCAAGCGAAATAACCATAAAGGCATGACTAAAAAAGATCTAACCGCGTTATCGATGAATCTCCATGTATTTTCCGACAAAAGCTTCATCTCTACTCGAGAGGAACCGCTCGTACAATGGTAATAAGCGCTTCGGCGGAAACATTTCGACCAGAAATTCTAACCGTCCGTTCTTCGGGCCGAAATGGTCCTCCGACGTTTGTCTGTACGCGCCCCACCTTGTGCTCGATGGTTAAACCAGAATTACCTGTGCCCAGTTCAGTACGTAAGCTCAGCCTTGTGGCGAATGCGGCGATCTCATACGAAAGAAAAGTAACTATTGTGCAGTGGTTCATTCTGTTCATTCTTTTTTTTTATCGGTCTTTTTAACGATAAACTGACATATATCTCGTGTGACTTTTACCATTTTATGGATACGAATTGGATTATTACAGTCAGCTGGTGAATATATGATCAACAGGTAAAGTTACTCAACCGTTTTTTTTTGTTTTGGACTTCCGTTTCTATTGTAAAGTTGGTATCAATAGAAATAGTTTATTTTTTTATATATAAACACTACTAACTCTTCTTTCGAATAAGTAGATATAGTTCGACATAATAATTTTGTCATAAATAGAAATATTGTAATTAAAGCACAATAATAAATTATTGAGGACTAAAATAATCTTTAAAGCGAATCAAGCAATATTAGAAATAATTCAGATATATTTTACTTAAATCACAATGTATGAACAGTCCCATGAAAGGAGCCATATTGTACAGAAGTGCTATATACTTATTATATTGTAATTTTCAATAGTTAGTTTAGTTAGCCAATTAGTTTTATCAATGATAAAATATTTTAATCTTCAATGGGGTGAACAAAAGTAACTGTAATAATTTTGAAATCATCTTATATATAATTGTAGCTTTGTCTCAAATGGAAATATTCAAATAATAGCTTAAATATTGAGGTATGAAAAACTCTATAATATTAATCTAACAATAATAGAAACACTTTAGATAAATTTTTCTTAAATTGTATTACTCAACAGTAACATTGTGAACTGTACTCAGGAAGAAAGGAAACCATATTGAATATATCGTATTTTTCACTCGTTAGAAAAGTATAACAATATTAACTTCTTACTTAACTCATTATTTTTATCAATAATAAACATTTTAATGTGCAATGAATTCTAAAGAGCGAAATATATAATTACGGTGATGGTAATATATGGCAAATAGGATAAAAACAATCCATGTAACAATTTCGAGATCAAACTTCTCAAATGCAAATATTGAAATAAAAACTAAACTATTGGGGAACAGAATATTCTTTAAAATGAATCAAACAATATTAGAAATACTTTAGGTAAATTGTTCTTAAATGGTATTATTTCAGCAGCACTATTGTCAACTACACTCTCGAAGAAAGGAAATCATATTGTGCAGAAATGTTGTATACTGAATATATCGAAAGTTCGAATCGTTCGCAAAGTATAACAATTTTAATTTGTTAGTTGACTGATGATGTTCAACACATAATAAAGAGCGAAACAGTTAGTCAAAAACAATCAGTTTAACAATTTTGAGATCAAACTTATATATAATTATAACTTTGTCTCAAATAGATATACAATAATAACCAAAATATTGGGGAATAAAATACTTTCTAGCATGAAACAAACAAATTAGAAACACCTCAGATATATTTGACTTAAATGATATTATTTCAACAGTACCATTGTTAACTACGCTCACAAAGAAAGGAAACCATATTGCACAGAAATAGCAAGCTATATACTGAATATATGTAACTTTCAATGACTATCAAAATATGAAAGTATTGACTTTTTAATTAGTTGTTAGTATTGACTTCAAATGATAGTATTGACTTCTTAAGTGACAGATTATTTTTATCAATGATAAACATTTTAATTACATTCTGGAAAGCAGAACAGATGACAATGGTATAATCTATAATAAACAGGATGGATTTTGTTAAAAATCTAATGGAAACTGATAATTTGAAGACCAAATTTATACCTGATTGTAGCAAATTTCATAGCAGGTTGATAGCATCAGTTTCACATTCAGTTTCAATAAAATTCAAAAATTATCACCATCTTTTATGATGCTTGCTACAACAAATGCCTATCAATAGCAAAAATTACTTCTGCCACAGCTTTGAATCCACCTCCCTAGTCATTTTCAGTTTTGGGAATAGCTGAAGAATAGCTAAGGAAGCTTTTAGATAAGAACTCGTTAAAAACTCCATTGAAATGCGGTGTATAGTGCGGTTCAAGATATATCGTTGACCGAATGGCTGCAATAAACTGTTAACAACCCCTGTCGTAACGAAAGCCGGCAAAGTTGCAAAAAAAGTAAACAGGGCCGGGCCTATACAAATAACAGGTAAAGACATACAATTAATTTTATATCTGGTTTAGTAGTTTCGAAATATTTTAGTTTAGTTCGCATTATTTTCTTAAACAGTTCAGTTCTATAATTTCGATCGTATTTTTATTATTCCAAATGTGCTAAAAATGTGGCAAGATCGCAAACATAATATCAATAGGCAAAATAATGATCATTGTGTCTCCGGTAGTGCTAATTTTAAAAGAAAACATTTATCGTCCGATTCTAAGCAAATTGTTAAAAATGTGTATGGTTCGTTATTGAATAGGGAGCTTAATGTAAATGCAGCCGCAGCAGAAACGTCTTCATTAACGAAAACGTCATTGTCTACAGTTAAAGATATTGTGATGAAGCTAATTAAAGCCGTAGTGACCCTGGTAAAAGCAAATGTGTTGACGAAAGCTACAAAGATTTAATTCGAAGCAAAATTTATGCTATGTATGAAGAGCAAACTGTGCATGCATTGCATTCATTGCAACAGCGACTGAGGAAAGGTGAAACCAATATTCTTTGCAGCAGAACTAGCCTCCGGAGAATATTATGTCTAATGGGTTTTGCATATCGGACCATTAATAAAAGACATCGATTGCGACAATGGCGATTTGGCTACTTAAACTCTACTTCTATTGGAACCTTTGGTGTGAAACACTAAACTTGAAGAGATTCACCACCAAACACCAAATTACTTTTTTTAACTGCTCGACGCACGTTTCGCTTACCATGTTAGCATCATCAGGAATGATTGAATCTACTAAAGATTATGATTATGATCCAAGATTAAATCATATCCTGATGATACTAACATGGTTAAAGAAACGTGCGTCGAGCAGTTCAAAAAAAGTTATTTGATGTTTAGTGGTAAATCTCTTCAAGTTTAGTACTTAAACTCTATAAAAAAATACAGATTAGAAAATCGTTCCATTATCTACCTTGATGAAACATGGTACGATACACATGAGACGCCAGCAAAAGGATGGATAGATACATCAAGAAAATGCCAAACCATAGCCACAGCAAACAAGGGAAAAATAATTACAATTTTCCATGCTGGTTCCGAGGATGGATGGGTTCCAAATTGTTTATGGTTACCCTCCAAAATATTAAAAATACTTCTTTGGACTACTATGGGAACTACTACTACTACTACTACTACTAAGGAATATGGATGTGATACCATTGCTGCCGATATAGGACATACGGTTTTTAGCCTTCCCCCGTATTACTGTATTTTCAATCCAATTGAGCATATATGGCATCAGGTAAAATCCAATGTTACAGCAGAAGATATTTCTTCGACTCTAAGTGCAAGTGCTGCAACATTAATTAGGAAGATTGTAGATAATATTCCCAACGAAGGTTGGATAAATTCCATTAACCATGTTATTAAAATAAAAGATTCATTTGTATCATTTACTAATAATATAGAACCACTTATTAATGTAGATCAAAGTGATAGTGAGAGTGAAATCGAATTAAATATATAATTAAATATAAGTTATAATTTTTATTGTAGTAATAAATTCAAAATACACAAACCAATAAACAATGTTTTAGTCATACATAATAATAATAATAATAATAATAATAACCACTCTCTCACAACATCAGAAAAACTGAAATGGAAAAGGTCGCGAAGTACGAAAATCTTGCAATTGATCTGAAAAATCAATGGAAACTCCAGAAAGTGAAGGTGATACCTTTTGTTATATCCGCCGAAGGCCTAGTAAGCAAAACCTTTTGCAAAAATCTGGAAATTCTTGGTGTTTCAAAATCGATTACCACAGTAGGACAACAAGCAGTTCTCTTACAAACTTGCCACATTGTTCGTAAGGTACTAAGCTGAATGGGAGGAGCTGAACTGCTTTCTCATTCTGGCATTCTAAACCCGACCAGCCTAGGCTGAGATGATCGATGAATCATGTTTGTGATAATAATAATTGGTATCTCAAAATCGATTGCCATAGTGGGACAACGTGCAGTACTCTTGCAGACATGCCACATTGTTCGTAAAATTTTATGCTAAGTGAGAGGAGTTGCATTGCTTTCTCATTTTGGCATTGTAATATAGACCAGCTTAGGCTGAGATGCTGAGTTCAGTACAAGGATAATAATAATAATTTAACAAGGCAGTCATACTCGGAACAACAGCAATTATCCGTCGAACCCTTTCGACTTGTCACCTAGTCGTCTTAAGCAATCGGACGACAAAAGGATAGACCACATAAATGTGTGAAAAAAAAATTTCAAAAAAAATTAACAATATTTTATGTTTTCCAAAATTATTCAGAAGTTCAACCACTAAGACTCTGGCCCCTTTAAAGAAACTAGAAATACTTTTACTGAAATTTATTGGGGTAATTATCATTTTGCCGAAAGGCAACGAAATATCTTGAACCGGACTATAATACTTATGATAAAAAAGTTACAACTTTTTAAATAAAACACAAAGTACAAATTTATTCATCCAATTTTTGTGTTCTTCAAATCAAATCCGGCTTACAGTTATTCGAACGTTCTTTCCATTTCCTTTAAATCGCCCGTCACATGCAGTCAAATCTGGTGAAAATGGTGCTTGTGGAATGGTTTACACATAAACATCATAATTAAAAATCCGCATATTTCATGCAGACAAATAAAAAAAGAGATAGACGTTAAAAAATCCACAGCGAATAGCATAACTAGGAAATATAAATTTCATCCATATCATATACAATTGGTTCATGATTTAAATCAAAATTATTTCGATTGCTTTTTTTTTGATTGATTTGATTTTCGAAGGCTTGAATTTTGTAACTGGGCAATAGAAAAAAATAGAGAAGAACCTAACTTTTCCAATACATTTTATTTACGGATGAGCTTACTTTACACAAAAATTAACTATTACAACAGTGAAAGTCCAAGATTCACAATCCTCATCAGCACAGCTGGTCCCTTAATGCGTGGGCTGGTATTCTCAGAGATCGCACCCTAAGGCCATATTTTTTTGAAAATAGAGTAAATGATGATCGTTTTCTCAATTTTTGTAAAATAATTTTAAAGAGTGGATTGAAGAATTGCGTTTAACTGTAGCGAGATGAATGTGGTTACAGCTAGAGGGATCTCCGCCACATTTTAGCAGGCAGGTGAGACAATATTTGGACACGAATTATAAAAATAAGTGGATTGGTAGGCGAGGTCCTGTACTGTGGATAGATCCCAGATTCCCGGATTTAACAAAACTAGATTTTTTTTCTTAGTGGGTTTTGTTAAAGTACAAGTTTATCAAATGTCACCCACCACAATAGAGGACATGCAAATTAGAATAAGAAATGTGTTTATGAATATTAATGAGACAGTGCTCATTATAGTCAATAGTTCTTTTGAATAGAGGCATAGAGTTTGTATTGCAAAAAATGGTAGACATATTGAACATTTAATTAAATGATTGTAGTGATTTTTTATAAATGTTTGTAGTTTAACTGTCTTACTAAAAACTTTAATGATGTTTTGTTTAGAATAACAATAAATTTTAAATAAATTTTTTAAATTAATTTAATTAAATCATGTGATAACCAAAATTCTTAATATATCATGACTTATCATGAATTTATTCGTTAGTTTAATAATAATATAAAGCCTAAGGTGAATTCCATTAAAGCGAGATATTAAAAACAAAAATGTAAAAATTTCAGAACATATGACAGATGTTATCGGACATGTTTGAGAAGAATAGAAATATTTTGTCTTATGAATAATGTAAAATGAAAAAATATTAGACATTCCATTTAAAAAAAACTGAGATATGATGTTTTGATTTTTTTTCATTTATCTCAGTTATCCTGGATACCCTGTATAACGTAGATAAATTTTGTTTACATTAGAAGTTATGTCATAGTGTCTCTAATATTTCTACCAAAAATAATAATCCTACATTAAAAAATAAATGATATATATGACACTGCAAAATAAAGTGCAACTACGATATTTTTTACAAAATAGTGAACATCGGTAAAACCATTAGGTATAGGACATGTTGCAAGAAATATTTTTAGAGTCAATAACAAAATGCAAATATGGACGAATATATAGGTTCGATAAGAAAAAAATAAAATTATACCCGCTACGGTTTTGTGAGACATCCCGTATAAATAAAATTAATTTTAAATTATGCAGCCCATTTAGTTGTAGAAATCTTATACTTAAACTTTTTCTCTGTCTCCAGCCATTATCAAAATATCAACCGATATCGATACATTTGGGTCACTGCAGAAAATAGGAAAATGCATCTTAAGATCTATCTTTAAAATTTTTAGTAAAATTATTCCATGTAGTGCCAGGGTAATAAGTTCTACGCTCTCGTGATTCAAGTTGGTCTCATTTAGGGTAAAACCAGTTTCATTCAATTTTCTTACCCATGTCTTATGTCACTGGCTATATTGAGTCCCTCGCTGATAAAAAGCAATCCGTATTCTAAACGGAAAAGATATTCGAAGACGTTCCAGGAAGCGATTAATTACGAATATATTTTTGAGAAGCAATCTTAAATATGTCCTACAACTGCCCGCATGTCCTACAACTCTCTTTTTACGCCAAAGATAAGTGTATTAAATACCAAAATTATTGATCCACCCTCTATATTTTTACTTAATTCACAAAAAGAAATGAGTTCATTACATCTTCGTGTTTCATAAAGACCATGAATAAATTTTTTAAATCCATTTTTTAAATGTTGAAATCACAAAGATTTAAATTTATTTGCCAAGATTTTCTCCTCTTTTCAATTTAGATACTGCTTACCTTTTTTGCGGAAAATATCTGTACAATTTTTTCGAGTGTTACTAGATGGAATGTAGGTAAACAGCTATGCCACTATTGAGACATAAACATCTGTTTGGAATGTATCATTATAAATTATTATTATTTTTAAATATTTTATTGCTTATATTTCTGAATGGAAACAAGGCTAGGTATATCCACGTATATGGCAAAATAATACAGATATATTAATCAACAGTGATAAATTCATCTGTGATTTTTAATTTGGAAAAAGCTGTTACATTAGATTGCCAGGAAAGTTCGAACAGTTCTCGACATAATTTTATGGGACCACACGTTAAAAATACATATAAAATATTGATGGCCTTGAAAGGCAGACATTCTATGCATTAGTAAGTGGTGTGTTTTCATTTCTCAATAGAAGTTCTCTTTCTTAACTGTTTATTTACTTAAGTGGCCACTCAAGGCAGATACGTACGGACATTTCTTTTTAATTTGATAGAAATAAAGATCTTTTTTACTCTCTACAAGAAAGTGAACTTAATAGTGTCATTTATAATTTTACAGTTTCTTAAAAGTAAAAGGCCACTGAAGCGAAATAAAATAAAAATCATTATTTATTTTTAGTTTTAATTTTTATTCAAAATAAACTCTTTGTCGGCCAAAACAACATTGGAAGTGATTGCAATCGAAGCTTGAAGAAGTTTACCTTCCGTTGGCAGTGTTTGTTTTGGGAATAGCCAGAAGTCGGACGGAGACAAATAAGGCAAATAAATTATAGAACAACCCCCTGTATTAGATATATATATATATATATATATATATATATATATATATATATATATATATATATATATATATATATATAAATATACCTTATTGAATCCCAGAATTGTAAACAATTTTATTTACAAAAAAGGAGCGATATTTTGTTTCTTAAAAAACTATCCAGTAACTTTTTTTAAAGCAGTCTTAAATCACTTATTAGTTGCAATTACAAGCTGCAACATGGCTCGTGGCGTTAACATATCCGTGGGTCTCAAAAATCGACTGGTACAAGGTTATAAAACTGGTGAGAAGCCATTCCATTTCCAAATGTTTAATGCTCTCTAAGTCGGTAGTTTCGCGAACTATTCAAAATTTTTTCGTCATGGTCTCTTACTGAACCTGACGAAACGAGAATGCCTTTAAGAGCACTGCATACATGAAAGCCGATTTGGATGGCGTGAATGTTTCTACAAGAACGATTCAACAAAGATTATGTGAAGGAAGGTTGTTTGAATGAATAATGAAAAACCGAATTGGAATTCGACATGGACCTTGCAACTCCGGAGTTTACTCTGTTTAAGAATCTCCATATCACCCATTCATTTATGTGTCCTGAGGAGAGTTCCTCCCTTAGTATAAACTAATCTGAAAGATAGGCTAATGCGGGCAAAGCAATAACTATATCAATCAGAGTTGTTTGGTGCGGCTAAACTTATACCATATCGGGCATGCGTACTCCCTGGCTGATGCCATCCCAGGCTATCCGTAATGTCCTCGTCGCCTACCTTTTTGTAACACTATTTTGAAATGCATATTTGGTTTTGGAGTACTGGCTGGTAGAGGATCCGATTTTCGTAACAGGTCACAATATTATGCAGAAAGTTAATTTTCTTAAATATCAGAGGCTGATTCGAGCTCTAGCAGTGTACGACAAGGATTTTCTTCTAGAAGATGCTTCCATTTCTTCATCCTCCACTGACCTGGAAGTTCTACACCATTTAAGTTAGATTTTTTTAGTTCATACTCTGCTGTACGAAACAGTATTACCTCTCAAAGCCGCACAAATTATGCCCTGAACTTCAGCATAAGTTTCTTTTTTTCGTAGAAATGACCAAAACAAAAAAGATGACATCGCGATGATATAACTGATTTTTCAGGTTATATTCCCAGAAGATTCGTATATATTACCTCGTTTTTATGCTGAGAGATGGCACTTTAGAATAACTATGAGCCGGGAAAGTAATCTAATTTCAAAAGGTTCTACACTCAGTGAAATATAGGGGTCGAGAATTAAATTAAAGACTTAATAACTAAAAAACAATCTGAACCATTGAATCGTTGCAATGCCTAAGTTAAGTTTCTTTGTATTAAAATGAAATATCTTTTCTTTGCATTCAGTTGACATAATTCTTCATTTACATAATTGTGGCGCCCACAAAAGCCACAAACAAAGAAGGTATTCCATTTTTGGACACAGCGCAAATTAGCAAATAGTAAAAGCAGCCTTACGATGTAATGCGCTTCTGGACGATTAAGGACGGTATAACTATATTTGCACTGTCTAATTGAAAAACGTAAATGTCAAAGCCGATTGGTTTGTTCTGATTATCTAACGGTAGCATTTAGCAGTGAATGCATGACTCTTAATGCCAAAAATCTGTAAAAAAACAGTGTCCTTGCTATTATTGTGGCCAGTTAATAATGGCAAACGAGTAAAAACAAGGTGGACCATTTTTGGAGAATATTGCACACCAACAGAGCTGCCTAATTTTAATGATACGTCGAATAAAATACGCGGGTGTATGTAATAGTGGTTGACCTAGACTATCAAGAAAATCTTTTTCCACAAAAAATTAACAAAAAAACAAGTCATAAATATAAGACCAATAACTCAAAGAGATTTACCAGTACACACCAAGTCAGATTAAATAATCTCCTGTGGATGATAACATGAATAGAGAAACTCACATCAAAAGGTTAGTAAAACGCACATCAAAAAAAAATTGATGCGTAAAAAAAATAAAAATTAATTTTTGAAAAATAATAACTGAGAAACAAAACATTACATATTTAATTTAAGATAAAATAATTTTGATTCGTTAAAGTCGGGAAACATGATAATTTTAAGCATGTACTTTTTTTGTTTTTGTACATCCCCCGACATAAATATAGATTAATTTTTTGGTATTATTTTTTTTTGAATTTCAAACTTTTTTAAGGTTTAAATAATAATAAAGTTTAAAAAAATATTTTTCTTATGTAATAATGAAAAAAAAATTAAGTTTTAGGGTTAGAGGCGCATCAGCAACTGAGAAGGCTATTTAGCGACTGGACCTACAGCTTAACGTGGGTTCCGAACCACGGTTATCAGCTACCGAAAACCCCAGTCAGCACCTCCCTCGGGCTATCAACCCTTGGTTTTGTGCTTAACCGAAAGTATCTCGAGACGCCTACCGACTGGCGAGTGACCAACATAGAAAACCTCTCAGAAGGCATCCGGCCTTACCCAGCCTCGAACTGGCGTGACTGAGGGGTGATTCCTTGTCAGATTTTACACTCTTACCTAGAAACATTCAAAAGAATTTTAGAAAAACTTTTGTGCCTAGAACGGGATTCGAACCCGCTCCACATTAACTGCCGTAACGTAAGGCTGACGCTTTAGACACCACAGCTACTGTGGTTCCGAAAAAAAAAAACATAAAAAAAATTGAAGAACTTTTTATTAAGTAAAAGTGGGAGGCATGATCGTGGGGGGGGAGGTTAGTCATTTTGAGCGCACCAAAATGTTATGATCATGGTGTGAGTTTTTTGAAATGTGGTCTTTTTGCAAAAAAACAAGCAATAATATTTTTTGTGAAAAGAAAAGTGCCAACCATTTTGAAATACATTATCAGTGTAGTGCAATACATTATTTTTAAAAGACGATTTTTAAAAGATATGTCAAAGTTAGCTGACACATTTTTAAACTGGAGCCACATTAGCTGTGGTGTCTAAGGCGACAGCCTTACGATACGGCAGTTAATGTGGAGCGGGTTCGATTCCCGTTCTAGGCAAAAAAGTTTTTCTAAAAACAAAAAATTCTTGTGAATGTTTCTAGGTAAGAGTGTAAAATCTGACAAGGAATCACCCCTCAGTCACGCCAGTTCGAGGCTGGGTAAGGTCGGATGCCTTCTGAGAGGTGTTATACGTTGGTCACTCGCCAGTCGGTAGGCTTCTCGAGATACTTTCGGTTAAGCACAAAACCAAGGGTTGATAGCCTGAGGGGGGTGCTGACCGGGATTTTCAGTAGCTGATGACCGTGGTTCGGAACCCACGTTAAACTGTAGGTCCAGTCGCTAAATAGCCTTTTCAGTTGCTGATGCGCCTCTAACCCCAAAACTTTACTGTACATTTTTAAACTACGACTCAATGAAATTTTTTTTGTCTTGTGGGGTAATGTCTTTATGGGGTAGAAACGCTCATTTTAAATAGAAAGAGAGACATCGAGGCCCCAAATAAATAAATAGCACAACATACCGACTTCGAGGCAACCAAGAAATCAAACAATACACAGATATACATAGCGATATGAGAAAAAGAAGACTTAAGTTTTAGGGACACATAAAACGGATGAATCCGAGTAGGGTAACTAGACAAATAGTCGAATTTTATGAAAATAGGAGTAGAGCTAAAGTAGATATAATTAAATGGATTGCTGCAATTAAAGAGGACCTAAGATCAGCAAATATTACACAAAGTGAAATTCAGGATAGAGGCTGTTTCAGACACAAGGTTAATGTTTGGGAGGTTGGCCAGAGAGAAAAATGTAGGAACACTGGAACAACTTGAGAAAGGAAACGAGACGAAAGGAAAGAAAGGAAAGAGACGAAAAGAAATTGACGAAAGGAAAAAAGCTCATAGCGAAAGAATGAAATCAGTATGGCCGTAAAGGAAGGCTAACAACAACAAACGCCTCTAATTGTACTTCGCGTGGTCCACCAGGGCCCATACGTGAATAATAAATATAATAATATTAAATATATATATATATATATATATATATATATATATATATATATATATATATATATATATATATATATATATATATATATATATATATATATATATATATATATTTAATCAAATAATTATCTGAACGAGGTCGATGGATCAGATTAAATCATCTTCTGATGATGCTAACATGATGATAAGCGAAACACGTATCGAGAAGTTTTTTAAAATTTATTTCATATTTAGTGGTGAATCTCTTCGAGTTTAATGTGTCACACTGAAGGTTCCGTTAGAAGAGCTGATATAACTCAAATAATAACTATAGAGTTTAAAACTAAAACAGATTAACGCAATGCAAAAAACAAATACATAAAACCCACATTGTTCTACGGTATTATCAGAACAAAAAAAAACCTACATAGAAATAATTAAATAATACCGATTATAAAGAAGATACAAACAATTAGTATATAATAATAAATAAAAAAGAAATGCCAAATATATATATATATATATATATATATATATATATATATATATATATATATATATATATATATATATATATATATATATATATATATATATATATATATATATCATACACTGTATATATGAGTATATATGGTATACTATATACACTGTATATATGGTATACTGAGAAAAAACAAATACGATCTGACTGTATTTTTTACTGTAGCCTTGTATTGGGCCATTGTCGTCCATGATCACACTGATGTGTATCGCTCGCCGCTTTGTGGAATTGACCCGAGCGCGAGCTCACCTGATCGGGCCTAGACGCTCCGAAACCAATCGTGAAAGTTGGCCATTTGTCCCGCGGCGTCGTCAGACGAGGCATGCAATGTCAGAACAATATAGTGGATGTGGCAGCACATTTTAACCAAGACACAATAATGTCCGGCAAGTGACCAAATATTCAATACTTCATGTACGCACCTGAATCTCTGGTGCGTCTCACAGAAAACAGGACTTTAAAAAAACAGCTATTTCTAGTGGTGTCATCTTTTGAGGTAAGCGTTGGGAAGGTGCACCCTTCACTGACCTTCATAATATTCGGATCATTAGAAGCCAAGTTATTGCGCTTAACGTGTCAGTGTATTTATACCATCGGTCGAAAAATGAATATCGAACAAAGAGCGAATATTAAGTTATGTTTTAAACTTGGTAAAATGTTCACCGAAACATTTCAATTAATGAAACAAGTGTATGGTGAGGATTATTTATCCTGTGGCCACGAGTGGTTTAAACGATTCAAAGAAGGTCGTGAGAACATCAAGGAGGATGAACAATCTGGTCCGAAAATTCCGTAGTTACTCACAGTAACATTGAAAATGTACGTGATTTTTTTTAAATCAGACAAAACCTTCATTGCGATACATAGAGATGGAATTGAACATGTCCAAAGATTCAATTCATCGCATTTTAACCGATCATTTGAAACTTCGGAAGCAAAAATTGCTCCGAATCCAACATTGAAAGGACGACTTGATTAAAGAGTCGAAAATGGACGAAAATTTCTAGTACGGCATTGTTACTGGTGATCAAACGTGATGTTTTGAAAATGATCGAGAAACCAAGCGTCAAAAAGTGCCGAAAAAGTGAAAAACCAAAACAATGAGTTCGTTCCACCTGATCAAGCGATCAGTGCTGTTTTATCTTGGTATTAAGAAGAGTCTGTTGTCGCGTATTCGTCGTGTGCGGCCACAATACTGCTCGCTATGCGCCGTCCCGTTGCTCGATGCCCATCACTGATGTTTTGACCAAAAATGGCATTTTAATCATCTATCATTCACCATACTCGCCTGATTTGACTCCCTTCGACTTCTTAAAAGAATCCTCTCTTCCTCTCTTCCTCTCTTCCTCGCTTCGAAAAACTTCATTTTCCGATGAAAGGAGAGCATTATGCTGACAATGAAGCCATTCAAAAATCCTCGACCGCCATCCTGAAGAACATATCTTTGACCCAGCTCAATCATTCATCAATGGACCATACAAAAAGTTTTCTTGACAGACAAGGAGACTATTTTGAATAAAAATAAAATAAAGATTTTTGCCGAAAAAATAAATATTTGTTTTTTTATTTTGAAAAAGTCAAGTTCATTTAAACTATACAACTTTTACATTTCAGATGTATATATATATGGTACACTGAACATTCACCACTTATTTGTTAAAACTGTATTTCCGAATAAGTATTTCCCGAATAATTCAATACCCTTATTTTGCCTACTAACATCTCACTAATTAGTCACACAAATATTATATACGAGGTGTCTAAATAAAGTAATCTAAATGAGTAATAAGATCAATCTGGCAATGCTGTTAGCTTCGCCTTCAGATGGGAGGCATGCCAACATCTGATGCGTCCTCAGTGCAAGTTTAAACTCCCTAGAGTCACTTTATAGCCCATACCAAATCTTTTTGTGAACCAAATTTGTTTAATGCGTTTTGAAAATGAATGACTACAATTTCGAGTAACAGTGCACTGTCAAGTTTTGTTTCAGACTTAAGCATAATATGGCGGGATCTTATCCGTTCTGATTATCGATTAACGATCATAATAATCAGGGAAAATTTGAATTTAGCTCATGGAACCAAATTTTGATCAATGAATTAGGTATGAAGAAAATCTGCGTCAACTGAGGCCAATGATGAATTCAGTTACTTTCCGAGGATGTGACTGACATATGCGGATGATATTTTTGGAATTTTCGATACAAAGAATGCAAATATAGAATAATTCGATAAGAACTTAAATTGTTAATTCTAAATCGGCCACAATAATACACTGCCATTTGTGGAAATATCCACAAATGGCAGTGGTTTAAAAACCTTTGGGTTATGGGTTATGGGTATGTGGGTTAAAAACCTTTCGTGGAATCAAAAATAAGGATAACAACAACGGTAAACTAACATTTATACCGAGAACTTGAAAAACTCTGAAAAAGGGTCAAAGGGTCACTTCTGACAGGGTCTGATACCAAACATCAAGAATACCTGGTTGTTGTATGACAACAATTTGCTTCTTGCTACACAGTCATTTCAAGTAATGAGTTTTTGGCAAGTAAAAACTTCTGGTAAAAACATTTGTAACTCTGCAGCCTCCTTAGGCAGCAGACTTGACTCTTTGAGTTTTTCCCAAGAATGAAAATTCATCTCACAGGACACCATTTTGCACCATGCATAGTATACACTTTGAAGGAAACAATTAGAAAAACTTGGTTATAAATGTAATATAACTTAAGACAAGAACTTCATTAACTAAAAACACATAAAATACAGCATAGTAAGACAGAGTACCATGTGTGGTGGTTAATAATTCCTAATTTTTTTAAGAGATGGCGCTGCAAACAAGGGTCGGTTCACAGTCTTATTTGTATGTAATTTTATTGCTACGACAGTACTTTTTAAGATGTCATTGATGTTTGAACGATGTCGAGTTAGCGTCATATTGTTTTCGTGTGGTAAACATGTCGAATTTCGAGCTAAATAAAGAGCAAAGGTGTCGTGTACCATGAGCTTCTGAAACCAAGTGAAACAGTTAACACCGTTCGCTATACACCATTAAATGATCAATTTGAACCATGCTTTGATCGAATAGCGATCAGAATAGGCTACAAGGCACGGAAAAACGATTTAGCAGCAAGGCAACGCCCCATCATTCACAGCGAAAGCGGCCAGAGATACAATTTCTGCAGTTGGCTGGAACTCTTACCTCACCCGCCGTACTCACCAGACTTGGCCCCTCCCGACTATCACTTATTTTCATCGATGTCTCACGTACTTTCTATGACATTACAACAATTAAACAAGCACGGAGATGTCAAAAAATGCCTTAATGACTGAACATTCGCATAAAATGTACGTTTTTTCTAGGAGAGCATCACATTGCCATAGAGATCAGAAAAATGTGCAGCTAGTGATGGCGCATACTTTGAATAAATCATTTTGTACTTGTCACCCAATTAATCGTGTTTTTTTTTAATCACCACAACTGGAATAGATGAAACACCACACCTGAGCTAGATGAAGAATCATTCATTCTTGGAGAAATGATCACGTACGCTCTTGCTAAATATAAATTATCCTAAAACAATTTCGATCTACAATCTTTAAATATCATGTTCATTTCTCTCCAATTTCTTTTCCTTATCTGCGTTATATTAGAAACGTCTTCAAACCTTTCCATCATAAAGACCAACATCTGAAAGTATTATTTTCACTATTACAAACAATGTTAAGTTGTTTTTACGTATTTTGTTTACAATCATCGGTTGACATTAACTTTCAATTTCGCTCACTAATGATTTACGATATTGTCGCTTTTGTCCGCTCACTTCTTATCATTAGTTATATCTAATTTGTGTATACCAACAGTTAAAATGCCCATTAAAGGAACCAATCTCGTTTTTGTTATGTTTTAAGCAAATCTCAAAATAATGAACTGTAATATAAAAATATCAATACTGATGTTTATTGCACGTTATTAACATTAATCAAAATTAAACTAAAAAGTTATAGATTTTGAGTATTGGCCTTTAGTCTCGTTATAATATCATATTAGATGGTCACAAAGATATATAGTTCAATAAATGTAAAAGAATTACTTTGCTGATTATTACCATGAAAATGTTTTTTGAAGCACAAGCGCATATAAATTCATAAAGGTAAAAAAGCAACAGGCGGTGCTGAAGATCTCTTGCAGAGATATCTTTTACAGAGAGTACATTTTCAGTTTGATTTAAATGTGTATACTAAGGGTTTCATTTTTTTTTGTTGCTCAATATATATTTTCCTTATTTGCAGAGTATAAAAACGGGTTTATCTCAGTTATATCTTCGTGAGATCAACTCTTGATGGTGCCTATTGCATACAATTAACACTGTTTAGTTAAATTTGCAACTTTTCTTGATATCTACCGGTTGACATTAACTTTCAATTTCATTTACTAATGATTTATGACGTTGTCGCCTTTGGCCGGTTATTTATCATCCTTACTTAAACCTAATGTGTATGTACATTAACAGTTATAGTACCCATTAGACATACCAACCTTGGTTTTTTATATTTTCCAACAATGTTCACAAAATAATGAATTTTTATATATATATATATATATATATATATATATATATATATATATATATATATATATATATATATATATATATAATATGAGCATTTTTGTCGGTTGATGACTGGAGACGAGCCCCACCCATCCTTTCAAATGGAGGGCATATGTTTCGTCTCTTGATGTTTAGACTCTTCAGGGTACCTACACATTCTCCCCCTCAAGAACAGGGAGAACCTATCCACAGCCAACAAGCAATGTTTTCGCCGACTTCCCGTCGGATGGTGTATATATGCAATGCCAGATTTCTTTGGACTGCGTCCAATGAGACAACAGTAGTTGAATGTCATCATACACCCAACCAAAGAATTCTGACATTGCATATATACGCCATCCGACAGGAAGTCGGCAAAAACATTGCTTGTTGGCTGTGGATAATGTTCGGAAAAGGAAAATTTATATGTTCGGAAAGGCTCCCGCGGTCGGTAATATTAGAATTACTAGGTTCTCGGGTAAAACCGCGTTTTAGATTTATAAAATCTCGACATTTCGGCTTCCACTTTGAAGCCATTTTCAAGAGAGTCTAGTTCATTTACTCCGAGGCCTCAATCTGGCTACTCCTCAGAGTTCATAACCAGAAAAGAACGTGAACGGCGCGACCTCTGTATTAATAGGTGAGGTTGTAGGTGCGGCGCTCGGTTGAGGGGTGGGGTGGTGGTGAGACTGGAGCTGGACGTTTGACTAGAAGGGTTTCGGATGGGCAATTTGGAAATAAGGATTTGTATTTGGAACTCTAAGATCGTCGTCCCTCTTGTTTAAGCAGTCTGGACGTTTTCTACACAGTTTCTTGTTCGAATATGGGATTCATTAAAAAGGATTTCCGCTGGAGTATTTGGGTGTTATAAAGGTACTATTAGGACGTTGGTATTGCTGTACCCATTATCACCTGAGATTATTGATGTGTGGAATTCATTGTTCTCCAGCTTCCTTTTAATTCTGCTGTTGCTGTAGATAGTTTGATCATGAGTTTATCCAGGCCACCGTGCAACAATATCCATTATACGTAGCGTAAAAAACGCAATGTCAAAACAATTTTGTTGCAGATTTTATCGCATGATTACGATCTGTTGAAGATTTAATTTCACCTTCAATAAAACTCAGCAACAAGTTCGTTTTTGTAAGCGAAAGCGTTTAAAAAACTCCTGGTCGTCAAACTCCACGAAATAATCGGGCCTAAAAAATGCATTTTACATTAAAAATCGTATAACTATATATTTGTTTTTTCATACCGACGTTTAAATACTTTTGGCCGTCGAATTAAAACTACGTCTTCAAAATCACTTTCATCAGAATCAAAAATGTTTAAATTTATGGGATCCATATCAATTATTTATTTCATTGTTATAATTAAAAATGCATAAAACTCGAACATAAAGAAACGACAGGTTATGTTTATTAATACTGACAACTGAAGCTGACCAATAAAAAGCAAGTATAACTATTTTCGGAGTATATCCGCCCAAATTCAAGGGGATAACTTATATCTGTCGATTTCTACCGAGAATAACTTTGTTCGGCGATTGTAGAAGGGGCGTTTCAGACTTTATTCCAAGTATAGCTTATACCAGGTATATACTTATATTGTAGAACCGGCCCTAAGATCGATAAATTGTTTTATTTACCCGGTACTCCCGATTCTCTCCGGACGTTTTTTAGAAAAAGGCGGCGCGGAAGTAAATTTCGGTATAACTTCGGAAATTGTTCCTAGCCGACCCGATAATGGCGATATTGGCTTTCGTTTTAATGCTTCCTAACATTATGAGGTTCTCAGGCGCACAGATTTTTTTTCGAGAACTGTCAGCGCGTCGTCGGTACTAGGTTTAAAAATGTATTTTCAATTTGATAATTTTGTTTAATTATAAGGAAAAAAATAAATATAGTTTTATTAGAAAATTTTTATATGATCTTTCCATTTATGATAAAAAAAATTGTTCAAAACTCCAATTACAACAATTTTCATCAAATCTCTTTGTAACACATTAAAGAATTATTTGTAGATATCAAAATCTCAGTCTAACATTTCGCTTTTATTTAAGTAGTAACATCCTTACAAATACATACTTAAACCAACTAAGAATCAAAACATTCTCGACGATCAAAACGATAAAAAAAGAAACGACGAAAACCTAAAACTGAACGATTATTTGAATACCAAAAACTTAATTAATTGTTTTCTCGTTAAACAAACAATTAATGAAGAGTAAAAAAAAAGATTCTTCTTGCCGCAGTCAATTATGAGGTGTCAGTAATAACCTTTCCCAACCTAGAATTAAAAAATAACATTTTCAAGATCTAAGTTTTAACCTTCCAATTTCAATAATTCGAAAGAAAAACTATCTGGGTGATATCATTAGTAATATTTAAAGGACGCCTCTTTATAGCGGTAAAGGTTATTTATATTAATTAAAAATAACTATTCTTACGTGTAATTTTGTTAATACGTTGGAGTTTAATTAGATACAATTTGAAAATGTTATTGATTATTTGGAGGTCAGTTTAATTAAAATTACAGTTATAATTTTAGAAAATAATGTTTTTATGACAGATAAGAGATAATATAATTATTTATCCGAAAAGTAGATTCGCTTTTCGAAAATTTAAACTGCTATCTCTCGTGGAAATACTAACAAGATCGACAAACAAGGAGACTTATCAGGTGTGGGGGTTAATAATTCTTATTTTTTTCTTACCAAAAGCACGAGTAATTTGGGAGAAAAGTAAAAAATGGTTTATTCAAAGTATGCGCCATCGCCAGCTGCACATTTTTCCCATCTCTCTAGCAATATGTGGATGCCTTCCCAGATAAACCGTATATCTTTTGAGGTGGTCCAGTCATGAAACCATTTTTCGACATATCCGTAAATGTTGTAGTGTCTCTGACCGCTGTCGATGTGTGTAATGGGACGTTGTCGTGTTGCAAAATTACTTGTACAGTATTAACTGCTGGTTTCAGAAGCCCATGGAATACGAAACCCTTCTGATCCCACTAAAAGTACAGCATTGTCTTCGTTCCATTCGATTCGGTCACGAGGTCGATGTTGATGGTTGTCTTAGGTCTCAACCCATGATTTTTGCATTTTGCATTCTCGAAATATATCCATTTTTCGTCTACAATCACTGTCCGATGCGAAATAGTTTTTCTTTCATGTCGAGAAAGCAAAACTTCGCACACCGTTTTTCGCTCTTTTATGTCTGTCGTTCAGCTGATGTGGTATCCATTTTCCTGCCTTCTCGATCTTTCCTATGGCCATGCAGACAATCACAAATAGTTCGGCGATCAACATGTAACCTCTCTGCTCTGTTGTTGAATTTGCATATCGTCTTCTTCCAACAATACTTGCAATTTGGCATCTTCAAATTTTTGAGGTTGACCTGGGCGTTTTTTGTCTTTTAAGTCGAAATCACCACTTTTGAATCGTCTAAACCAACGCCCACAAGCGTCTTGCGTTGGGATATCGCTACCGTAAGTTTCCACAAGTATATGACGACAATCACTCGCGTTTTTCTTTTGATTGAACTAGAAAAGCAGAGCGTGTCGCAAATGCTCTTCCACGCGAAAAAAAAAACACGCTAAAGGTACTGTGGTACTGCACCAAATTGACGAAGATATTAGACTGTAAACCCTTATTCCAAACGCAATATCTAAAAAAAAAATAATAATTATTAACCGCCACACCTGCTAATCTTCATCTCGTATTTTTCTTGCGAATTCAATTTTTCTACATGTATACTGAATTCATATTCCATCAAAATATTTTCATCATCAGTAAAATTCGACTTTTCAATGCAAATGCAAGAACGGGACTCAAAATACAAAGGGTTCTATGAGGAAGAAAAACGAGCGTTTAGAGAAGCGATCCCAAGAAAATGAAGAGGTCCTGGAAAATCGATTTCAACAAAGGCAAAGCGTTGGTTATAAGGGTTGGGCATACTATTCGATAGTTTCCTCTTTAGATAGACCAGTTGCGCAAATAATGTACAACTGTTAAGTTGGGTCCACATCAATACAAATTTGAGTTGTGCGGACTGTAGGTGTTGTAAGTGGTGTACTTGAGCAGCAATGTAGACGCTCTGGCATACAAAGTCACACACAAATAATGTCGCCGCACAGTATACGCACAAACCATTTGTTGTCCACCAAATAATTCAAACAAATTGTTCCAATAAATTCAACACACACGCAAAATTTTATTGGTGTGGACCCAGCTTTAGACGACGAATCCACAACATTCAGTATTTGGCAGGTATTTAAATGTTACCATGTAAGTAGGCGATAATGTAAATTATCGAATGTGGAGAATTGAACGAGAACTCATAAACTAGTTCCTACAACTTGTCGAAAGGAAATCTTCAGTGGTTTATCTCTGTCATAGGGCGTCATATTCAATACTTTTTGATTGTGATTTAGAACTTAAAGGACTTAAAAAGAAAGTCACATTTACTCTTTACCATTTTGAGTATCGCCGCTGATGCAACCGACAAGTGACAAAAATCAAAAACCCTTTTTTTCAAGTTCGATGTTTTTTAACGATATCATCAACATAATTTCAAATATTTCTTCATCTGATTGGGTATCAAAATCGTTTGGTTTAAACTCGAAGAGAGGTAAATCCATCTCTTTAGTAGTTTAGTGGTAAACACCAAATCACTTTTTGAAACTTCTCGATGCACGTTTCGCTTCTTCTTCACGTTCATGATTTTTACACGCTTCATTAGGTATGGTTATCATATAAATATAATATAGTTTAGTTTTAGAATTATATTGAATCATCTCCCGATGATGCTAACATGGTTAGCGAAACGTGCGTCGAGCAAAAAAGTGTTTTGGTGTTTAGTGGTAAATCTCTTCAAGTTTAGTGTTTCACACCGAAAGTTTCAATAGAAGAATTGATAAATAGTATTATTTTATTTAGTTTCAACGGCGATTTGTACATGGTATTTTAGCGACAGAACCAAAGGTGTGATTTAATTTGGATGATTTTATATAAGTATTTACGTACCGGCAAAATATATATATCAACATATTTCAGCCATAATGCAAGATATAATTAACAAGACAATAATTTATACAAATATTTAAAGATATATTCATTCGATATCTCCTGCTAATTAGTAATGAGATGTAAACATATTTTCACGTAGGAAAAGCACAAAGATTTTTTAAATTGTTATTCAAATAACTATCTGTTAAGAAATATGTCGATTATGTCACTAGACTTACCAAAGTTAGATTGGTGAGTCATGACTAGAATGCCTACATGAATAGTGGCGTTTGAAAAAAAAGTACTACCGGAAACGCAGAGGTACGTCAGAATGTCTATTGTTCGGGATTTTTTTATCTCGATTCGTTGAAAGGCGTCTGTAATAATAGATTAAAAATTAAATTTAAGTATCCTTTTATCGATGAAGAACTTTTTTTATTGAAAAGTAAATATTTAAATAAAAAATTGTTGTAGAAAAAATTACTGACATTTTCATTTCAGTGTTTCAAATGCCATGAACAAATGGTTCTGGCAAAAAGAATTGGTTAATAGAAGTCTACAAACTCGAGAATTAATTAAAACAGTTGTCATCTTGTATTAGACACATTAGAAGATGCGATATTAATTAATTAATTGCAAAATTTAGTTATACAAGGTGTAAATAAAGTAATAAGGATGATTTTTATAACATTATTATTCAACTGAAATTACAATTCTATAATGTCCCCTTCAAAGTAGTTGGCTTGGGAAGCTATACAGGGGTGGAGATGAAGAAGTGGATTTTCAATATTGGGGAAAAGAATAAGTTATAACGACTAAAGCCTGGTGAATAAAGGGTTAAAACTCGTTAATTGAAATTGATTTGTGATATGATGGCAGGGTTCATAGTCTTTCAAGAACTTCTCAGTAAAAAAGCTGGTTTACAGTTTGGTCCTGAGGCATAAATTCCTTAAGGATACTCATTTGAGTACCAAGAAAGCAAATCAATATGCTGTCGATCTTATATTTGCTCATTCTGGTTTTTTTTGCCGTAGCAAGGAGTGTGTAATTCCATACTCTGGCGCTTTATTTCTGCGTCGTATTAAAAAATCCAAGACTGGTCACCAGTAATGACACGTTTCAGTGTCAAAAGTCAAGACATGTTTCCCTCTCCTGTTGCCCTCGGAACTATTTTCGCACAGATCTTGATCAACATTTGATGAACGGTTGTGTGAGTCAAATTCAACTCTTCCCCGCTCATTCTGACCATCAACCGACATTTAGTATAGACTACTACGCAAGATCTCGAATTATGTAGATATTTTTTGAAATTTCAATAATCTTAAGCCGAAAAAAAATATCAATCAATCAGGTAACGAATTGGTCTTGACACTACACTGTTCTGTATTTTATGAGAACAGGAAAGGCTATGCGTGTATTCCGTAGAATACAAACGTAACATCCTTTTAATGAACACACTTTTTTGAAATTGTTAAAATGACTGAGTTGCATATAACCATGGCATTTTTTTCACAGCGAAATTCAACTTTCATCATCAAGTTGAGAAAAGGTTTAGAAAACTCTGAAGTACATTTCGATATATATATATATATATATATATATATATATATATATATATATATATATATATATATATATATATATATATATATTCTTAATAATGTTCTTACGGAAATAAAGCAGTTTCCAAGCAACAAAAAGACGGAAATTATTTTTTTCCCATAATAACCATCCACAATAAGAAAAGAAGCTGTAATTTTAAAAGTAACAATAGGTATTTGCACCAGAACAAATGCATGTAATTTACAGTAAAAATAAATTACCATCGTCATAAATATATCCTTGGCCATACTGTTCTTCATTCGTTACATTGCAATTATCTACATCGAAATTGCTGAAAAAATTTACGATGCTCAAGAAAAAAGTATGATATTTTATTTTCTAATACAATCGATGTGAAGAGATATCATTTTTCTTTCATCCCAATCTGTACTATCGACTGTTAACTGGTTCAGACCAATCTATTTGTACAAATCTTAGTGAAGTCGTTGAATTATCTTGAATGATTTAAAATATTTATCATTGAAAATGGTTTTTCAAAATATTTTGCGCGATGATCGATACGCTTTTGGATACGTTTGAACCAATCTTCATAGCAGTTTTTTCATTCCGATTGAGGTATCTCCAATACATGCCGCTTCTTCTTGGCGTAGAAAATCGTTAACCACGTAGTTTATTCTTCACGGACGAGAACAAAAAAAATCAATGGGTGTCAAATCGGGGACTGTACGTTGGATGACCCATCAATTTGATTTTTTGACCCGTCAAATATTGAATTGTTTGGTCTGATGTGTGAGAGCTCGTGTTGAAGAATGATTCTGCATCGCTGGTTGTTTTTTTCCTATTTCTTCAAAGAGTTCTGACAAACAAACGGTTGTGTACCATTCAGAATTGAACATTCTACGATTTTCTAGTGGCACATCTTAAAAAAAACAGAAGACCATTTGCTTGGAAGTGCTTTTTTGTGTGAACAACTTTTGTTGGGTTTGGCTCTTTTTGAAAGACTCATAGAGTCGACTGCTGTTTGCTTTCGGGCTCTTACGCTTAGATCCAAAATTCATCACCTATGTAGATCCAATACGCGCCTTTTGACGATCCACGATTGCTTTTTTGGAGCATTTCTTTGCACCAATCGGCACGAACCCATTTTTGAGCGATTGTCAAATTATGCGAAATCTAACGCGCACAAATCTTTTTCACGGCTAAATATTCATGTACAATCTTGTGTATGCTTAGCATACTAATACCCAGGGAGGCCTCAATCTCACGGTATGTCACATGACGATCTTGTTTTATCAGATCGCGCGGAGTATCGATGTTTTCTGGTACAAAAAACCGATTCTGGATGACCTTCTTTAAATTCGTCCGTGAGCGAACAACGGCCAAAATTGGATTAATTAAACTAGTGATGTGCACTGGTTTTAGATGGTGCATCATCGTCAAATGTCAAAGTGAGTTGATCAATGCACTGTTGTTGAGATAATCCACGTCAAAAGTTGTAAATCATCGCCCAAATATATATGAAATATCAATTGCCGACAAATGCCCCGCTTTTTTTGTCAAAGCGCATTTTATCAATTCAATAAATGAATAATAACACTACATGAACCTACATGATATATTTATCTATCTAATTGAAAAAATGCCGTTTAAAAAAATAAATGTGATGCTTAATGCAAAATTTAGCGACATATCAGTTATATCATCAAATTAGGTGAAAAAAAAATTGGAGTTCATTTTCATATGCCGATCCAATTAATTGAATAAAACCAAAAATGATCAAAGAAATGGTGAAAACTTGCTTGGATACAATAGTATTTGTTTACCTTGGCCATCTATCAATCACCGGACATGAATCCTACAGAAAGTTTTGAAGACGAAAATAACTTTAAGGAAAACATCAAATTTCAAAACCTTATGGAAGACTGTTCAAGAAATCTGGTAATCCACTCTAATCCAATCCACTCTAGTCCAATAAAATACAAACTAATACTTTTTTTTTTAACTTTTTTCTTCTTTTGTGTGTGCTGTTTCTACACCCTCATTTTTTTTGTGATCAAGCTCTTATTTATTGAAAGTTAGATATTTTTGAAATTTAGTTTGCATTATTTTTTTTAACTGTCCTAATTTATTCGTTAATACAAAATAAACTTACGATTTCAAAATAGTACTCTTATTTTTTCGGCTTTAACTGTATATCGTATAACGAAAGAAATTATAATCTTGTTATACAATTTAAGTTATAATGAAAGGAATGGGGATCTTGGCATTGAATTTCGCGGTTTTTCAATTATATCGTTAATATATTCCACAAATATTATGCCGATATTTGCTTCGATATTTCCTACAGATTTTTCTGGTATTTTAACCGCAGGCTTGGCATAACAAATATTTTTACAGTGACTCATCCCAAGAACAATTCTTGACTTTGAACTTTTAAAATTTGACTTTGTACTAAATTAACTAAGCCACACAATTCTCGAGTTTTTTTCAAAATTTATATCGTCCCGCAAATTCTTAGAATCCCGACGATAATCGTAAGGTTTTTGAATTTTACAATAAAAACATAAGCAAAAACAAGATGAAAAATTGTGTTCAAAAAATTGTCTTTTACTTCGTCACACATATTCTGTTATGTCAAAACAACATTTCGTATCGCTGCGATATTTTAACTTATCTTGCAAATTCAACGCACCTGGCACACTTTATTTATGATGTATTCATCAAAAATACGACGTATGTAAGTAAACTCAGAATCCCTTTGATATAAGTGAATGCTTGTCAAAAAGTTTTTTATTTTGGGTTTTTCGCCACGATCTAAAACTCAAAAAAATATCAAAAATATGTGTTCTAATCTAAATAAAGAATGACTGAGTAGAAAACAAAAACAAAACAAACAAAATTTTAAAAAATACAAACATTTTCTAATAAATACAAACTTTTGAACGTTAACGTGACAAATTTTATATAGGTGAGACATCTAGACCGTTAGATGTTAGAATAACCGTTAGATGTTAGAATAAAAGAACATAAAAACCTTCTTAGAAAGGGGCGATTTTAATAAACCTAGAATTTGTCAATACGCATGGGAATCGGCACATAAAATCAATTGCAATAATTCCAAAACGCTGTTAAGGTAATAAAATGTAGAAGATTAAAATAAACTGCTTTAATTAATCTAAATAAAAATAACTGTATTGCTATACCTTCGGTAGATTTAAATTCAATATGATTCCCGATTCTAAAGAATACAAATTAAAACGTCTAAGTATTTCAATACACAATAATCACACAGTAAACCTCACCTATATATATATTTTTTTTGGTAGTATGTCACTGTCATTAAAACTATTATTGTCAATGTAAGTATCATCGACTTATACACAAAATATATTGACTTCCTATCTTTTCAGTATATATAGAAATTAATATAATTTATATTTTAGATTCGTTTTGAAAACGGGAGGAGAAGACCTCCCGAAATGTTAACGTTCAAAAGTTTGTATTTACTTTACAAAATTTTTGTGTTTTTTGCTAATTTATTACAGAAAAATAATCACTAAGAAATTTGTCTCCATTTTGTTTTTCTGTTTGTTTTTTACCAAGTAATTCTTTATTTACATAAGAACAGATATTTTTATATTTTTTTAGTTTTATATCGTGGCAAAACACCCAAAAAAAATGTGTATATATATATATATATATATATATATATATATATATATATATATATATTATATATATATATATATATATATATTCCTCTCGTTCTCGAAAAATAATCACTAAGAAATTTGTCTCCATTTTGTTTTTCTGTTTGTTTTTTACCAAGTAATTCTTTATTTACATAAGAACAGATATTTTTATATTTTTTTAGTTTTATATCGTGGCAAAACACCCAAAAAAATGTGTATATATATATATATATATATATATATATATATATATATATATATATATATATATATATTCCTCTCGTTTCCTCTCAAACTCTCGGGGGAAACGCGTCAGTTCAACATGCAGCTAGTGCAAAAAACACTAGAAGTAAACAAAGGAATAAAACAAAGCCAAACATAAGCTGATAAATAAAAGGACACAAATGTTTGCCTTAATGCGTGAAGATGGCACAGTGTGAACGGGAGCGTACGCAAATGTTAGAAGTTATCAGAAGATTTTATTCAAAGTTATATGAAAATCAGAACCAGTTAAATACAGCAATGTCCACGGAAGAGCGAATGCCAGATATCCACTTGGAAAAAAGTAACAAATGCCATAGAAGCGATGCAGAATGAAAAGACTCCAGGAATGGACAATGTAACGGTTGAAATGTTGAAGGCTGGTGGTCAAACTATACATAAAATACTGGCAAAATTGTACCCAGAATGCCTGAAAGACCAAAAAATACCCAGTCTATGGAAAATGCTGAAGTGATTCTTCTTCATAAGAAAGAAGTACAGGAAGATTTAAAAAACTACCGCCCAATAAGCCTTCTATCAGTTATGTACAAAGTTTTCACCAAGATAATTATCTAAAAGAATATTAAGAGGAATGACGCACAACCAAGAGAGCAGGCAGGATTCAGAAGTGGATTCAGTACAATGGACCATATCCAGGTTGTCCAACAGACCATAGAAAAGCACAATGAATACACCATGCAACTGTGCTTGACTTTTGGCAGGCCATAATGGATACATTACTTAACCAAGGGATAGACAGAGCCTATGTGAATCTACTGAGACGCATGTCTGAATTATTGTGTTAGGCAAATTTATTACAAAAAAGAATCACTGAGAAATTTGTCTCCGTTTGGTTTTTTGTTTTTACCCAGTGATTCTTTCTTTAAATAAGAACAGGTATTTTTGATATTTTTTGAGTTTTAGACAGTGGCGAAAACCCCAAATAAAGGAGAAAAAATACTGAGATCCATGTATGAGAAAGCTACAGCTACAGTTCACATGGATGACTTTGAAGTTAAAATCAACGTAGAACGTGGTGTACGGCAAGGTGACTCAATATCGCCTGTTCTTTTCTCAGCCTGCCTTGAAGATGTATTTCGTAATCTGGATTGAGAACAGTCGGGAATAAAAATCAGTGGTGCATATCTAAGCCATCTTAGATTCGCGGATTCGCGCGCTCCTTTCACAAGACCCAGATGAGCTACAAGAACACATATGAGAGCTGCAAAGGGCGGGAGAACCATTTGGTTAGGTTAGGTTTGGTTGGAAAATAAACCTAAAAAAGAGTCAGGTTATGTTTAACAAATTTGCTGTTAGCAGAAGAATTTTTATTTTAGGAAGTGATTTAGAGGTTGTGGACTACTACATATATCTTGGGCAAAGGATTTCAATGGAGGGTGATACCGCCCGGGAGGTGGAACGGCGGGTGGTGTGGCTGGCAGGTATTTGGCCGGCTCAATATAGTATTTAAGAGCAAACTCCCACTTTGTCTGAAGAGAAAGATTTTTAATCAGTGCGTGCTGCCTGTTTTGACATATGGAAGTGAAACTTGGACACTCACATCACAGTCAGTTCAGAAGCTTTGGGTTGCACAGAGGGGAATGGAAAGGTATATGCTTGGCATTTGCAAAGCGGAACAGAAAGACCTGCATATGGATCAGAGAACAAACGAAGGTATGTGACATCATTGGAAAGGCGAAAGGCGTATCCTGAAATGGATACCGCTTGATCATAAACGCCCGCGAAGAAGGCGGAAAACACGATGGACGGATGACATCATCAAGTATATTGGACCCGAATGGCAGAGGAAAGCTCAGGACCATGCGAATTGGAAGCATGCTGGGGAGGCCTTCATCCTGCAATCGATCGACAATGGCTGAATGATGATATATATATATATATATATATATATATATATATATATATATATATATATATATATATATATATATATATATGAACACGCCACAATCATTCAGACAATACTTAAAAAACTTTATTAAACACTCTATTTAATTTACACCACCACCTATTACACCACCTATTAAAACGTTATTATTGGTAGAAAAACAAAAAAAAAATGTCGAGTTTGGTGTGCGATCTGTAAGATTCTTTGATTTTTTATAATTAAACAGAACAGAATTGAACAGAATCGTTCATGCGCTCTATGTCACAGACCCTTTTAACGTCCTTTGTTATATTTGTTGGTATAATAAGTTTGTTGTTACGGTCTGTTTTAAAATAATACACTGACTTATAAAAAATTATATACTTGTTATTTACAAGATAACAGTTTAATTTATTTGTTTAAATGTACTCTGTTTGTATAAAGGTATCATTAAAGTGTCCGTTTTTGGCCTTTATTGTTTATGGACCTCCTTAAATTAAAATAATGCTGCTCGTTAAGGTCGGTTAGATATGAATTATTGACGTCATCTTAACGTTTAAATGTACTAGAACTAGATCTGCCATTTTTTTCTTGGTACAAAGCTCAGTTTTTCGGTTTCATATTTTTACATGTCACCAAGGTAGTTCGTTAATTATTCGTTCCATTTATACATTGCAATATAATCCCCCTTGCGCCGATTATGCGAAACTCACTCAGAATTTTTTTAAAATTCTAGGACAATATATACATAAATTAAATTACACATGACATATTACAATGATCAAAATGTAATGTGACTTTTGTTTTTTTCTTAGTTTGTATGTTTTAAAATTCCTTTGTAATTGTTAAAAAAAATTGTCGGTGATTTGTTAAACTGAAAAAATGTATCAAACAAAGAATTTGTAATAAATTTTGTCTTAAAAATGGAGTTCCATGTATTAAAAATGTTAAGAAGCTGGTACAACAACTTTAGTGATCGTAGAGATGCAGTTGAAAGTGAATCTCTTTCAGAAAGACCTCTTCTTCGACAACCAACGAAGAAAACATTACTAAAATCAACCTTGTACTAAGTAATCGCCCAGTCACTTGTGCGAGTCTGAAAATCCATTAAAAAACCGTTCAGATTTGTGACAAAACAATTCAAGGTTTTTATATCAATTGTGATGATTTTTAGTGAATAACTGACGAATAATCGTCGCGCACCGCAATATTATTCGTCAATTATTCACTAAAAGTCATCACAATACCGTTACACAATCACCAGATCCGCCAGATCTGGCACCATGTGACTTTTTCCTAGTTTCTCTATTGATGAAACTACTTCGTCGACGCTGATCTAAATCAACAGAAGCCATTCAAGACACCGCTGACCGCTTTGAAGAGAATACCAGTAGTCAAATATAAAAACGGTTTTGAACACTTGAATGTCGGAATAAGTGTACTGTAGCTATACCTCCGTTCCAGAGCATTCCTCTTTTTCTTTTCGAAGAAAACATTTTAATTCTACCATTTTTGTATAAATGGCAATTCCATTTAAAAAATATTTGTTCTGCAGCCATTAATTCCTATATCAGTAAGTGATAAAAATAACTGGCGGTTTTAATACCAAAAAAAATCAAATCATATTCCTAACAGTAATTCATTTAAATGCTCGTTCTTATTCAAGAATTAAAAATAAACCGGTTGATCATGGTAGGACTTACCTTAAAGTTGACTCACGAAAAGAAGGTCAAAAATTGCAAGAAACCCAGAAGAAATTGAATAAATTATTGGCATTGCGAAGGTTAAAATATAGATTTTTTGGCTTTGAGAACTGTGTCATTCAACTAAGTAAAAATAACAAAAGACGTATTCTCAAAGATATAACTAAAATAATTTTATTCTGTTTTCGTTTTTGCCATTTTATGAATTCTAAAATAATATCTACCCTTTTGTTCTGGCGTAGAATTCCTTCACGTTTGTAGTTTTATTTAATTTGGACTATTTATTTAATGAAATGGGTAGTTTTACCAAAGAAAAATACTCAGATATTCTGTACATGTATAGCAGAGTCGATGGTAATGGATCAGAAGCACGCTGGTTATACAAGGTATCCCATAAGAAAGTTTCTATTTCATTGCCTCACTGCTCAAACGCGACAACCGTGGGGGGCGCGGTGAGCATGTCAATCGATAGCCCCGCGTTTAGGAATTTAGTCGGTATGGAGCGTTTCTCGAGAGCAGACCGTGTGTTTTGTGTGTGAGAATTTTACAATGGTCATGTAAATATGCAAAACTGTCGTTACTGGAGTGAACGAACCGCAAGCACAAGCATCAAAAAACCCTATATTTGCCTAAATGACTGGTGGGCTGCAATGCAGGACGTGCAGTTACCGTCAATTCAGAGCATTATATGGAAATGTTAAGACAATTTTTTGGTACCTTCCTACGAAGCTTCATGCTCCTCTTACCATAATTCCGTGATTTATGGTATTCTTACCATAAATTTTGTCCTTCACCCCAAATACGTCTCATCTGACTACGTTCATCAAAGCTACTTAAAGCCCCACATTTTGTAGTATGGTGTTAGCGGATGCACCCAATATGAGCAAAAAGCAAGCCCATCCCATCGCACGTAAATGTCCCTTAACAGTCATACAAGAAACAATCCTACCTATTACCGCAAGATAATGTGCGCGAAGTAATAAAACAAGATCGTCATGTGACATACTGCAAGATTAAGGCATCCCTGCGCATTAGTATGACAAGCATATACAAGATTTTACATAAACATTTAGCCATGAAAAAAGATTTGTGCGCATTGGATTCTGCATAATTAACAATCGCTCAAAAAAAGGCTCGTGTCGATTGGTGCAAGGAAATGGTCAAAAAATACAATCGTGGTGCATTAAAAGCCGTGTATAACATCTACGCAGATAACGAATCTTAGATCTATGCGTATAAGCCCGAAATAAAACAACAGTCGACTGAATATGTCAAAATGAGCCAAATCCAACAAAAGTTTTTCGCGCAAGAAGCTCACTAGAGAATCATAAAACGGTCAATTCTAAATGGCACAGAACAATTTGCTTGCCAGAAAAAAAAAACCACCAGCGAGCAGAATCATTCTTCACCATCACAACGCGAGCTCTCACATATCGGACACAACGATTCAATATTTGACCAGTCAAAACATCGAATGGAGGGGTCATCCTCCGTACAGTCCTGATTTGGCACCCAATGATTTGTTTTTGTTCCCGTCCGTGAAGACTATGCGGCCAACTATGTGTTTCAAACGTATGTAAAAATGTATCGATGATCGCGGATAATATTCCGAAAAACAATAAAATCATTTTCAATGATAAATATTTGTTTTTATTTATTATTCCGGATACATAAATAGCAACGCTTGTATCACTGATTTTCAGAACGCACTAGAGCATCAAGTAATTATAGGGAATTTAAACTCGTTCTGAAGACGCATCAGATCATGGCTTGTCTTTCTTCCGAAGAGAAAGCCAACAATGTTGCAAGATCGAACGCTAAGCCATCAGTCTCATTAATTTATATACACCTCGAATGATATAATGTAAGTATATTTTCAGTTTGATTCAAATAGGTATACTTGGTGCCCTTTTTTATTTCCCAACATATGTGTATATTAAAAAAATACATCCAATGAAAACAAGCACATATCTCATTGGACCATTCACAATTATCTTCTATATAAAATATAAAAACACCTTTATTGTTTGTATTAATGTTTAATAGATTCATTACCGTTTCTTCATTAGTATTCAGAACGTGTGAAAATATTTAAAACAATAAAAAAAAACTGTTATTAACAGATATTGTTACCGTTTATATTATAATTCATACTTAAAGGTGTGTAATAGCTTTTCTATATTGACGCATAATGGACATAATTAATACGAAAAAATAAGTCTTACAGTTGTTGGAGGAACAAAAACTAACGATTTCTGACAAAAAAATCACAGGCGAAACGGAAAAAGCAACGGGCCTCAGTAGATCGCTACGTAAGAAACGGGTTTTTCGGTATTTTCTACAAATTAATTCAGCAGAAACGCTAATTTAAAAGACAAACAAACAGTTTAGTGCGAACAACAAATATCTCTGTCTACTCATACGTCAGTGCTGTACCAGTTTACAGCCAGATCAGGAATTTTCGAAATAGCTTCGATAATTGAGAGTATAAACATGTGAATTAGTGATATATTAAATTATGATGGATGGGCACCAATCATCAAGATTTTTTCGTTTTTCAACTGCAGAACTTCCCACCGTACAGTCAATTTAAAGCCCCATATTTCAGCTTCAAAACAAAATATAGTATACCAGCTTATTATGAATATAATTTGAAGAATAAGTTGTAGACACGATGTCGTTGGAAAAGTAACATATCACGCAACGGCCAGCAGAACCAAAAAAGTATTTAGGAGGCAGGTACAAAATTGTTTATTTAAAATATGCGCCATCGCTTGGTGTACATTTTCCTCATTTCTCTGACAATTTGTGGATCTTTTGAGTTGACCCAGTGTGTTTCATAAAAAGCACATGAAACATCGATAAAAACAAGTCGTAGGGCAAGAGTTCCCAGTCAAGTGTAGAAATGATGTATCTGACCGCTCTTCCTGTGAGTGATGGGGTGTTGTCGTGCTGCAAAATCATTTTTCCTTGTCTCGTAGCCCATTCTGGTCACTTTTTGATCATTTGTTGACGGTACCGAACGGTATTAACTGTTTCACATGGTTTCAGAAGCTCATGGTACACGATACCCTTCTGATTCCACGAAATGCAAAGCATTGCCTTTTTTTCAAAGCGATTCTCGGTCGGTCGATGTTGATGGTTGTCCTCATGATTTTCATGGTCAACTCATGATTTTCTGCATCTGGGGTTCTCGTAATATATCTATTTTTCGTCTCCAGTCAGGATCCGAAGCAAAATAATATTTCTTTCATGCCGAGAAAGCAAAACTGCGCACACCGTTTTTCGTTTTTCCATCTGTCTGTCGTTCGGCTGATATGGTACCATTTTCCGGCCTTCTGATCTTTCCCATGGCGGGCAGACAATTACAAATGGTTCGACGACCAACATTTAATCCCTCTGTCATTTTCTGTTAAGTTTGCGTATCGTCTTCTTCCAACAATGCTTGCAATTCGCCATTTTTTTTTCGGTTCATGTGGGCGTGTTTGTCTTTCAAGCCGAAATAACCACATTTGAATCGACTAAACCTACGCCCACAAGCGTTGAGACATTGTCACCGGAAGTTTTTACAAGTATATGATGACTATTTTGATTGAACTATAAAAATATATTATAAACTACTTATAAACTCCTACGAGCGTGTTCGCACGCTTACGAATCATGAAAAAAAAATGTTGAAACTTTGTATTAAATGACGAATCGCCAATGACGGATGTATGTGAGAATGTACCATTACCCTTATACCGAAATACCGAACTCAGCCACAAATACCGAACTAAAAGCCTTGTGGAATATGTTATTCTTATATTACTTTTACCAGTTCGAACCTGTGCCCTACATCTCAGTCTGCTAATGAAACAATTGATTTATTGAGAGAAAGATTTCCTGAACAAGTTATTGCAAAAAACGGTGATGTTTCTTGACCACCAAGATCATGTGATTTGACACCGTTAGACTATTTTCTTTGGGGTTACATGCAAAGCCAGGTCTATAAGAATAATCCACAATCGATTCCTGAACTAAAGCATGAAATTATTCGAGTCATTGCTGAGATAGAGCCACGGTTATGCCAAAATTTTGATAAAAGAGTGGACGTCTGCCGAGCTGCAAGAGGTGGTCATTTGACAGATATTGTTTTTCGTGTTTAAACGTCATACACTATGTTTCAAATATTAGTAAAAAGTTTTTTTTTTAATTAACGCAAATTCTATATTTTATTCAAGAATGAAAAAACAACCGCTCAATTTGAAAGACCCCCGTATAACTATTTTACTTTCAAAAACGTACTAAATAATGTTTAAGTTCGCCTGTTTCACTATCAAGATTCACTGTCAGAGTAACAGTAATTTTATTTCACTTTTTAATTTTGTTTATTCTGGTTTCTCGTTGTCGTTAATAACGAAAAATATCAATTGATCAAGATGACTAGAATGAATCGTGATTGTGTAATCATTAGACTTTCTAATCAGGACATTTCAATTGGCAATTAATTAAAAAATGTATATAATCGTTTCAAGGAAGAGGAACTAATGATTTTAATGGGAAAAATAGGGTGTATTAAGTTTTAAAGCAATTTGAAGTAAAGTGGTATGTAATTCAGCTATGTTTTAAAATACCTTGTATACTCGTACTGCCGATTATTGCAAAAAGGCCTCTAATATTAAACTTTGCCTTGATATTTGATTATGTTTAACATTTACTTTAGTAAAAAAAGTACTACAAACTTATATATAAATATTTGAAGTGATCTCCCTTACTGTCTACACACTTACTCCACCACCAGGCAACTGTCGAAATCATTCGACAAAAAAAATTGGTAGTTTTGATATAATAGTCATTGAAGCTATTTTCAACATGCGCAAGAGATGGAAACTGACTATCAACCAGTGAGGTGGCAAGAATCAAAAGAGATGGAAATCGGAGGTGGCCAAGTCTAGAGAATATGCCGAGAGTGATGCAATTTCGAAGCACAACTTGGTGGTGGTTTCAACAGTTCTTTTTGCTGTATGTGCTCGTGCGTTTTGCTGAAGCAAATTTCTCTGCTTCCTTCATTATGGCTCACCAGGATTAAGCCACGATTTTTGTCTCTTTGGATAGTCGTAGAGCATCCACTGTTCATCAAATGTCACAATATTATGCAGCTGAAAATATTTCAGCGATGAGCCGTTAGGAGACCCAACAACTCTTTACTTGAAATTTTTCTAGTTTGTATAAAGGTTTAGAAATGGTTTGGGGTGTGATCCGGAGTTCCTGTCCAAACTCTAATAATATACAACAAGTATTTTCTTCGCGTTGAGACAAGTATCTCCCCGGGCGACGGCTGATTTGTAAATATATATATATATATATATACATATATACATATTTTTGTATATATATATATATATATATATATATATATATATATATATATATATATATATATATATATATATATATATACATATATACATATATATATATATATATATATATATATATATATATATATATATATATATATATATATATATATATATATATATATATATGATATATGATGATATATATATATATATATATATATATATATATATATATATATATATATATATATATATATATATATATATATATATATCATCATCATCATCAGCCCGTATCGATCCACTGCAGGATGAAGGCCTCTTCAGCATGCTTCCAACCTTCACGGTCCTGGGCTTTTCTCTGCCACTCGGGTCCAATATACTTAACGATGTCATCAATCCATCGTGCTTTCGGTCTTCTTCGCGGACGTTTGCGATCAAGCGGTATCCACTCCAGGATTGCCTTGGTCCATCTGTCGTCCCATCGCCTCGCTATATGGCCTGCCCATCTCCATTTCAATTGTTTTACTCTTCCAATGATGTCACAGACTTTTGTTTGTTCCCTGATCCATGCGCAGGACTTTCTGTCTCGTCTTGTAATGCCAAGCATACATGTTTCCATTCCCCTCTGTGCCACCCGAAGTTTTTGAATTGATTGCGATGTGAGTGTCCAGGTTTCACTTCCGTATGTCATAACGGGTAGAACGCACTGATCGAATACTTTTCTTTTCAGGCAAAGTGGGAGTCTGCTCTTAAACACTATGTTGAGCCTACCAAATGCCTGCCAGCCACATTTAACACGCCGTTCCACCTCCCGGGCGGTATTCCCCTCCATTGAAATCCTCTGCCCAAGAGATATAAAGCTGTCCACAATCTCTAAATCCCTTCCTAAAACTAAAATTCTTCTGTCCTGAGCGAAGTTATTGAACATAACCTGACTCTTTTTCAGGTTTATTTTCAAGCCAAATGGTTCGCCAACCCTTTGCAGTTCTTATATGCGTCTTTGCAGCTCCTCTGGGTCTTGTGAAATGAGAATAATATCGTCTGCAAATCTAAGATGGTTTAAGTTTGCACCATTGATCTTTACACCATCCTGTTCCCAATCCAGTTTACGGAATACTTCTTCAAGGCCAGCCGAGAAAAGAATAGGCGATATTGCGTGACCCTGCCGTACACCTCGTTCTATATAAATTCCCACTTCAAGATCATCAAGGTGAATTGTGGCTGTAGGTCCATCATATATCGATTCTACTATTAGAGAGCCTATGTAAACCTATGTTTACATAGGCTCTCTCTACACCTTGGCTAAGCAGTGCATCCATTATCGCATGCTTTGAGATGGAATCAAATGCTTTTTCGTAGTCGATAAAAGCCAAGCACAGTGGCATGGTGTATTCGTTGTGCCTTTCTATGACCTGCTGTACAACCTGGATGTGATCCATTGTACTGAATCCACTTCTGAATCCTGCTTGTTCTCTTGGTTGTGCGTCATTCAGTTTTTTTAATATTCTTTTAGAAATTATCTTAGTGAAAACTTTGTACATCACTGATAGGAGGCTTATTGGACGGTAGTTCTTTAAATCTTCCTGTGCTCCTTTTTTCTGCATTTTTCCATAAGTCAGGTACTTTTTGTTCTTTGAGGCATTTTGAGTATAATTTTGCCAGAGTTTTATGTAACGTCCGACCACCAGCTTTTAGCATTTCGACAGTTACACTATCCTTTCCTGGAGCCTTGCCGTTCTTCATCAATTCTATAGCATTTGTTACTTCCTCCACTAGGATATCTGACATTATATATTGTTCTTCCGTGGATATTGCTGTCCCTGACTGGCTCTGATCTTCATATAACTGGGAATAAAACCTTCTGACAATCTCTAACGTTTGGGTACGCGCCCTGCACACTGTGCCATCCTCACGCTTTAAAGCATATATTTGCGTTCTTTTGATTCCCAGCTTCTGTTTAGCTTTGTTAATTCCTATGTTTTCTTCCAGGGTTTTTTGCACTAGCTGCATATTGAATCGGCGCGTGTCCTCTCTGATACGTTTTCTTATAGTTTTGCAGAGCTCAGTGTACACGACCCTGCCAAAAGGACTACCTGCATTTCTCATTGCTCGCCGTTTCTTCATTAAATCAATGGTCTCACTGGAGATTTTTGTTTGTTTGAGACATTTTTCTTCTGCTATTGAAGCAGCCGTTTGAAGTACATTGTTGGCGATTTCTTCATATTGAACTGATATTTCCACCTCCTCTGGATCTTGTAACGCGGCAAACCGGTTTGACAAAGCAATCTCAAAATCGCTTCCTCTGTCCAGCAGTTTTCCAGAATCCACCTTGCCCTTCTTTGATCTTACCATTCTTTCGCGCTCTTTTCGACAGTCAATCCGAACACCTTGCTCGTACCATTCGGTGGTCACTTCCAACATTAAAATTGTTAAGGACAGTACAATTGGTAAATATTGTTTTATCGTTGGTCATGATGTAGTCAATTTCGCTTGTGAGCCCAGATGGACTTTTCCATGTCCATTTTCTGCTGATATTTTTCTTATAGAATGAATTCATAATATATAGTTCTTGTCCTTCAGCAAAATCAACTAATCTGTCACCTCTATTGCCTCGCTCACCAGTTCCATATGGGCCAGTTGCATTTTCGTCTGTTCTTGTTGTTCCAATTCTGGCATTAAATCACCCATCAGGATTTTGTACCTACATTTCTCCTTGTATAAAAGCTGGGCCACATCATCTTAAAATTCCTCAATTTCCTCATCTTTATGGCTTATAGTTGGTGCATAAGCTTGGACGATTTGAAGCCTAAACTTTTTATTCAGCTGAATGACGCGTTGGGCTAATCAGTCGGATGTACTTTCAAATTTTACCACACTTCAGCTTTCGATTGATGAGGAATCCAATTCCGCCACATCAGCCATTTTCCGTACCTCGAGTGTAGAGTACGTGTCCAGTTGGTTCCAGTTTGATTAACTCTTCACCCTTCCTTCCTGTTTCACAGAGCCCAATAATATCCCACTGTATGTTGTCAAGTTCGATTAACAGTTCTTGCAATCGGGCCTCTGTTTTCATAGTCCGTATATTTAACGTTGCAATGTCAAAAGTCCAATGGCAGCCTGATCTAACCCGGTGATTCTTAGCACCCTCTGCCTTGGGGCAGGTCTTCCCGCTGCCGTAGGTAGTTGCCCCTTAGCCTCCAGGGAATGAGGACCGTGTTTGAGGTTGTACTGTCATATTTCAACATACTGAAATACCATGTTGAAGGTATGGACCGTAATCTGCCACGCTGGCCCAATGCGGGTTGACAGATTTTGGATCATGTTAGTCTGAGGCCTGCGCCTTGACCTGTCCGCCAGGGGTGACCCTCCCAGTAGCATAGACTCCAGACGACATAGCTCAAAGCTTCATTGCCCTACTCAAACCCCTTTAACACGTCAAGGTCTGATCCACAAAGGGAATATATATATATATATATATATATATATATATATATATATATATATATATATATATATATATATATATATATATATATATATATATATCCTTCTTTTATGATGGTAATAATGTTTTTTTATCGGGCAGAACGACACGTGACATAAAATATGAGAACTATGCGCAAAATGCGAGATTGTTATGCGGCTTAATTAGCCATAATTTCTGAATAAATTAACTATGTTGTTATATGGCATTGTGAGAGAAAAAATTTACAGAAATGATCCTGATATTTATGAAATATTTTGACTGACAGATAATTCAATCAATAGATTGATTCAAATGATTAAAAATATAGACTGTTTCAAATTGAGCGATTTTGTGAGTTCTTGAATACTATTCAGAATTTGCGTTGATTTTAAAAAACTTTTTATTGATAATTTAAGCACAGTGTATGACATTTAAACTCGAAAAACAATATCTGCCTCTTGCAGCTCCACAGGCGTCTCTCTCTCATCAATCAATGACTCGAATGCAATAACTCGTCCAGGAATTTTTTCTGACAATAAATCAATTATTTCATTAGCAGGGTGAAGTGTAGCACCAACCTATTGAAACCACATATTCTCCAGATCAATATTATTCAGTTCAACCCACAAAAATCCAGTTATCATTTCACGCTATCGAACATCATCCACAGTTCTATTGCTTTCATTATATTTCATTTTCATTTTATTGATAGTGCTTTCAGATAGATGATTGTGCAAGCCGTAAATATTACGTAATTTTCTAAAAACATTTTTCACTAAACGTCCCTTTTCATAAAATAACTCAACAATTTTAACGCGTTGTTGAATTGTGTACGATTCCATTTTCATAAATGTCATACATTACACTTCAGTCTAGTCTCTACTAGACGGGCAAATTCATAACGCCATCTGTATTTTATTCAAGAATTGGAAGAAAACCCGTTCTATTTAAAAGACCCTTTATGATGATCGAGACTCTTGTGGTGTGGATTCCAGAGTACTTCTAGCCGATATTACAAAGGGTAGCTCTCATTTCTACTGCATCTAATACTGCATCTAGACTGATCAGTATCTTCTTGGTCATCGAAAATATTCCACATACAATTCCAGAGTTAAGCTTTGAGAGATACACTACTATGATCAAAAAATTAGATGACTTTTTAGATAAAACACAAAGTATTTATTTCTTCATTCAAATTTATTTTGTCTTCTTCAATGCAATCGCCTTTCAACACAAATACTCCAACACTTTTTCCAGTCTTCGAAACAGTTTTAATATTCAACTTCCGAGCGAACTTCTTCTTTCCTTCAAGGCGGCCAGTCTCTTGATAACCTCAAAGCAGCGATCAAAAAGTTATTTTTTCAATCGGGGGATAAAAAAAAACATACAATGCCATATCTGATGAATATGATGCTTGTGGAATTGTATTTGTTTGATTTTTAGCGAAGAACTGACGTCATGGAAAAAATATTAATTGTTTTTGGTTTTATTAATGTTTTCTTCATCCGTTGGCATGGAAGGTGTTCCTAAACGAGATTATTCTTCAATTGCTTCTTTACCATCACTAAAGTCGTTGTTTCACTTGTAAACATTTGTTTTTTGAAAATGTTTTTTTTTACAATTATAAAAGATGTTATAACTTCTAACGCTATAAAAGTAATGATATGAAACTTTTGTCGTATGTCAAGGGCAGTTGTACTGACTTATAAAACAAACGGTTGTCAAAAGCCTCCTTTAGTTATCAAATCATCTCTGTCTCTATTACGTCATGTATGTATGTATTATATCCCGCTTCATACCGTATATCCCATCGTATGTTATTGTTTTTATTGTCCAGCAAACTAAGTTACTATGTCTTAAAAATTTCAAAGTAACCCTCCTAGCAATATGCAAAATGTGAAGCAGTTACGCCTCTTAATTTGCTATAATTTCGAAATAAACTGCCTGATCGACGGTATAGGGCACAAAATAAATCTTATTAAGGAATAGACAATGCGCCAAGTACATCCTGAAAACAATAAATTAAGGCAAAACCCATAAAAGACCAATATCCTGTCAGACAATTCGTAGAAGTATCGCCTTTTAGTTTATTCTTTATTGTTCCTGATTTATGTTTATATTAGTCACTTTTATTTTTTGTTTAAATATGTACGTTCCCTAGAAAAACATATTGTGAAAACCCTTTTTTATAAGAGAGAATTTATAATTAAGCTATTTATATTTAAGCCTTCAGAGAGAATTTATATTTAAGCTATATTCTGTAAAATTCGAAATTACATAGTATGTGGGAAAAATAACGTAACTAATTAACGGACCTGATTACTGCACCTGATTGTGTTATGTATAGTTTAATGGCAATATACCACTAATGTATAAAATACCATACCTCCCTGTTGGAGCAGGGATGTATTAAAAACAACAGTGTTCAGTCAATAAGTCCATGTACAATATGATTCTTGAATACCATTAATTCATTCCATATCATATATAGAGCACATTTTGTTAGTGAGTATATTTTTAAATAAATATGCAAAGATTAATATCTAAAATTTCCACTACATTTAAAATTATATGTGTAACAATTGTTTCGACGCACAGTGCCTTTTTTAAATACCGACTATGTTAAATTTTTTAGCCTTTTAAGATGGTTCGTATTTGAAAAATACAAACAAAACTTTAGATATTAATCAAATATGTGTAGACGTATATTGGACAAATAATAACTGATTATTATTTAACGAATAAACTAAATTAATATTATTAAAACATTTTTTGAAATTAAGATTTTTTAAAATCACGTTATACATAGAAATGACAACGTCGCTTTGACTAATTGAGATGATCCCCATGATAAAGGGTGTTGGCAACAAAAAATATTTCAGTGTATGTCAGTGTATGTATTTAAATTCCATTTAAATCCAAAATTGTATCAGGTACGCGAATATCACGGCATGCTTCTTACAGAGATGTTAGCGCTATCCAGATTAGAAATACACCAGGACTTTTCAAAGTATTCGAAAAACTAGGTTAAAACATCGCACACAATTAAAACACAATAAAAAGTTTACATAGAGTCATGGTGAACATTTTAAACACTCAATTCAATAACACAATTAATCATTAAACTTGAAGAGATTCATCATTTCACTTCACTTTAGCAGCATATGCAAATTAAATCATCTCCTGATGATGCTAACATGCTTAGCGAAACGCGCATTCAGAAGTTTAAAAAAAGTGATTTGGTGTTTAGTGGTAGATCTTTTGGAGTTTAGCGCTTCACACTCAAGGTTCCAATAGAAAAGTTAAACAATTTTGAATAAAAAATAAATATGATTTTTTACTTAATTTTAAAACTTTATCATAAATAATATAGATAATCGATGCAAAAAACTTTATTTTTTTTTACAATTATGTAAAATTATGAATAAATTAAAATTTATAAAATTTTTTGGCTGCCATGTTTGTGACATCATTATGGTAAAGTGTTTTCAAGCCAGTCTGTCAACGTCTTCTACCTGTCAAAATTATTCTACTATCAAAATTATTGTTGGTTAAGTGCAAAATAAAATATAATTGGTTACTAATTTAGTTTAGTAATGTTTGACAAAGGGTTCATACAGGCTAATTCTGATAACATACGTGTTGTGGATATTTTATGGTCACAGATTTCTAATATTAAATTATATTTTTATTATCAAAAATATATACATATTTGTTTTTATAATAGTTTGATTGTTTTCATTGAAGTTTGCAATACTTTTAAAACCACACCGATTCTTCCACCACCACCACACTAAACTCTGTTAACATTTTTTTTTTTTTGAAATCCACCCATAGTACATTATTACATTAATTAAGGTTTAATTAAGATAATATTTTTAAAACGATAGCGATTTTTCGCCATACATTTTTACATGTTTTATGTTAATCATATTAGTCTTAATTTAATAATATTTGCAAATATAAATAAATCTAGCTGCCAATTATTTATAAGGCAAGACCAGCCAGAGATTTCCCAAATAAGAGAAGGCACCTAACCCATTTTTTGGAGTTGAAAGCTTTTATAGTCACACAAATTCCTGTACTCTTCGATCATCTACAAATGAGATTATTATGTAAAACTTTCATATACCTTCCAAATTAATAGTTAAATTTTGTTCTTGTCCTTGATTGTTATTTGTATCCTACAAAATAGACGATCCTGTAGGGCTTTCTCAGTTTTACTACCTTCATTTGTGTTGCTACATGCAGATTCTTTACGGACACGCAGAAAAATTCCTTCCTACAAATTTGTCTCGTTAATTTGTTTTCCATATATGAATTAAATAATATAAATAAAAATTATAAAAACGAATACATCAATATTTCATTCTGAACTTACCTTGGAGCTTCCATATCTTTATGTAAAGATATATGAGTATAACGTCGAAAAGAGCAGCGAAAACCTAAATAACAATTACAAACAAGTATATTTTCAAATCGATTCTTATCGAACGTCTTTTCAAAAAGGGGTGCGAAAGAAAATTTCGGTATAACTTCCGAATTGTTCCGATATTAGCGATATTGACATTTAAAACATGTTATCGTCAGAAAAATTGGTGCTGGTAATTTCAACTTTGACTTTGAACGATATTATATGTTTTGACCTGTTTTCCGTGGAAATGGTTGCATTTTGGATACATGTCTTAAGGAAACCTTTTGTTGAAAATAATGTAAAGAATCGTTAGTTAAATTTACGAAATTTATTTCCTTTACACCCTGTATAATGAAGTTGGGAAAACAAAATATTATTGTAGTAGCATTTTTGATAAAGGCTGATTGTTTTCCTTTGTTTTATAGAGTCAGTTTAAACGCATAATTGAAAATTGATAGATAAAATCATATTATGACCTTAACTAGAATGTTTTATGTTTTCAACTATTTCCTGTTGAGCTATCTATAATCTATTTAATCAGTTCTAATAAGAAAATTATACAATTAAAAAAAAATCGCAATATAAATATCACGATAAAAACAATATTTTTTAATTTTATGTAATAGAGAATTAAATAAAATTTATTTAATAATTTATTTATTCCTAATATCCTACAAATGATTATAAAGTCTGCGGCGTTATATATTTTCATTTTTACTACGTATTTTTCATTTATTCTTATCAATAAACATTTATACGATAAAAATATCTTTTAATTTACCACAACATATTCAAAAACAATGTTAATTCAATATTTTGTAATTACCAGGAGATAACGTTAATATACGCAGTAAGGGAAAAACATAAACCCATTCTTCTCAGTTTCCTGTATTTTAACACATTTAAATGTTTTATTATAAACTATTAGAGGTACTCAACTCATTTCATCAACAATATTTTCCATAAGAAATCTAAGACATGGGCTTCGTTTCTTTTTACCGTTCTATTATAGTGAAGTTATTTTTTTTTTACTTTAAATTTTTTTTTAATAATAAATGTAATGGTTTAAATTAAAAAAAAATTATTAAATATTAAATTAATTAATTAAAATTTAATAAATGGTTTAAAATAATGTAAGAATGGTCAAATGTTATGTTTTTTTTTTCTATTATTAGTGCTAAAATCTGTATATAATTAAAAAAATAAAGAATATGTATAAAAACTGAGAAAAACCAACAAACGTATGTAATAGTTAATAGAAAATTATTGATTACGTGTTAATTATTACCAATTTGTCGTATTGGCTAGAATGGATTATTAATGGATAATTAATTATACAAAAATATTTTATATATCTTTTCAACTGATCCAACACTAAGCACCACAAGAACATTATCATAATATTTCGTAACGAAAAACAAGTAAGATTTATCTCTAATGACGTACTGATATCCGAACTTCAACTCAAACAAGACAAATTTACAGCTAGCGTCAAAGAAATTATCGAAAATTAAAATCAGTTTTGAATATTCTTGTCTTGATTGTATTTGTTAAATTATTAATAAGGTTGCGAAATCTGCAATTTATTCGGTTATTTTTTTTTAAGTAAATGCTCCTATGCGTTTCCAAATAGGTTTAGATCCGGGCTATCGACAGGTCAAGGCAACAAAAAACGATAATTGTTATTTCGTCAATGAATATTTTTCGTCCGCTTTCAGTTAATGCGTTTTCAGGTCAGGTCTCAAATTTTTAATTATATAATATATAATATATTTATATTTAATTACATTATATTGACACTCACCTATTGTTGTTCCATTAGACGCTGTCCAAAGAAGCTTGATATTGCATATATATATATATATATATATATATATATATATATATATATATATATATATATATATATATATATATATATATATATATATATATCCACCTGTATCAATCCACTGCAGGACGACGGCCTCTTCAGAATGCTTCCAACTCTCGCGGTCCTGAGCTTTCCTCTGCCATTCGGGTCCAATTATGTCATTAGTCCATCATTATCATCAAGAGGTATCCAATCCAGAACCGTCTTGGTCTATCTTTCATCCCATCGCCTCGCTACATGGCCTGCCCACTTCCATTTCAATTTCTTTATTCTTCCAGTAATGTCACTCACTTTCGTTTGTTCTCTGATTCATGTGCAGGTCTTTCTATCCCATCTAGTAATACCAAGCATACTTTCCATTTCCCTCTGTGCTACTCGAAGTTTTTGAACTAACTGTGATGTGAGTGTCCAAGGTTTCATCTCCGTATGTCATAACGGGCAGAACACACTGATCAAAGACTTTTCTTTTCAGGCAAAGTAGTAGTTTGTTCTTAAACACTACGTTGAGCCTGACAAATGTCTGCTAGTCACATTTGACGCGTCGATCGACCTCCCGAACGATATTCCTTCCATTGAAACCCTCTTCCTTAGAAAGCGCTCTCATAGAAATCTTTTTGTTCTCAGCAAATTTATTGAACATGACCTGACTCTTCTTCTGGTTTATTTTCAAGCCAAATGGTTCTTTGCAGGTCCTCTGGGTCTTGTGCAAGGAGAACGATATCATCTCTGAATCTAAGATGGTTTAAATATGCACCATTGATCCCTATTCCATCCTGCCCCTAATCCAGATTTCCGAACACTTCTTCCAGGCAGGCTGAGAAAAGAAGAGGCGACATTGCGTGACCCTGCCGTACGCCCCGCTCTACATTTATTCCAACCTCAAGACAGTCAAGGTGTACGTCGCTGTAGCTTCATCATATATCGATCCTTGTAGGTTTTTACCTATTTAATTTACCTATTTAAATCTTCCTATGCTATTTTTTATGTAAAAGAATTACTTCTTCATTTTTCCATAAGTTGGGTACTTTTTGTTCTTTAAGGCATTTTGAGTTTAATTTTGCTAGTGTTTTATGTAAAGTCCGACCAGCAGCTTTTAACATCTCTACAGTTATACTGTCCTTTCCAGGAGCTTTGCCATTTTTCATCGAGTCTATAGCCTTTATCACTTCCTCCATCAGGATATCCGGCACTTGTTCTTCAGTGGGCATTACTGTTCTTGCCTGATTCTGATCCTCATATAACTCTAAATAAAATCTTCGGATAACCTCTAACATTTAGCCTCACACATTAAGGACAAAATTTGTGTCCTTTAGTTTCTCTCAGCTTCTCATATTCTCACCGTCTGTTATTTACACTTTTAAATCTTAACATGTTTGAGGTAAAATAACATTTCTCATTTCATTCAATTCAATATTTTAATGATTATTTTTAGTGGGTTAAATCAGACCAGTTCGGAGGTCATAGTTACAAAAATTCTGCCACTTAAAACTGTTATTTTAGTGATATAAAATAACAAAAAACTAAAACTGTTGATATCAACTGCCAAAAATTAAATATTACGAAAAAGATATTTACAATTTTCTTAAGAGATCAATTTTTTTCAGTTCAATCTTTGAAGCGTTTAACTGGAAAATTACGAGCTACGTGTAAAAAATTAAATATTTTAAAAAAAGTGATAATTGCTACGTCGCAAAACATTATTATTTTCGTGGTTTTCAAATTGTTAGAAAAAATCTATTAGGCTTATTTATGTATTGCTTAAGCTTTCCATTTTCTTGAAAACTAATAAAATTAATATTTGAATAGCATGACGTGTAAGC